>LR749563.1:2227842-2281873 GCA_902729485.2 Mus minutoides | reverse complement strand
GAGAGAGAAAAAAGGATGAAGAAGAAAGGGGAAAATATTTCTGAATAAAGTCAAGAGTTGGAAAGGGGGTGATATTATCCTTAGACAACTTCCTGCTGATCGAAGGTATTGAGTTCTTTGGGGCAAGTTTGATCTTCACTGCCAAGATCTCTAATTTCTTCTTGTTTTTTTCTTTTTTGCATATGGTTACTTTACAAACAGCAACCAACAGCACCCAACAACTAACCAATCACCCACCAGCAACCAACCCTACCTTCTCAAAAGGCCCCAGAATTGCAAATGTCACTAAATCACAAAAACTATCTGTAGCTAGCAGAACTGCAGCACTGCTAGAGCACAAGGCAAATCATAATCAGCTGCTGTAGACAATCTGAAGCAGCCCCATATTTCACACCTGGAATTAAAATGAAAACATACTTTTATAATATTTCTGTGTTTTTTAAGAATCCAAAATTCCAGAATTCTCACTACAGTATCTTGTTGAATGGAATACTTCATTGGGGGCCCAAAGCTATAAGCACCTCCTAGTTATGCCCAAGACTGAAGACAGTTATAGTTTGTGTTTGGCCTTCCAAACAGAGATCTTCAGAGAGAGAGAGAGAGAGAGAGAGATGATGATGATAAACTTGTGATAAAGGCATTAATACTGAGTGAGGTGCAGTAGTCATCACTCATTTGGTAAGAAAATAAATCAGAATTCAACTTCTTCACTTACCTCCTGCTTTATCTTTTGTGTTAAGATACACAGTTCATGTATCTGAGTATGGTATCTAGAGAACTGCTGGACATGAAATGGCATGCTAGAGGGCTTAGCTCACTCCTGCACTTTCGGTACTGAAGAGCCACATCTTGCAAAACTTCGAACTCATTAAAAAGCACAAATGTATAAACTTATGGATTATCAAAATATGATCAATAAAGAATCTTAGGCTCTTCAAAGTAACACTGGCCAGATATCCATATAACAATATTCATTCCTCCTGCCACTGTGGAATTGGGGTGGGGAACAGGTAGAGAATGAACCCCCAATGCGTGGCAGGCATTCTACCAACCATAGTAATAACACAAAAATAACAAAACGCCACGATAAATGTTTGTTCAATTAAGAAATTAGTTTCCAAGGATAGTGAAAAAATAAAATGTTAAACCCACCAAATGAAAGTATTTAAAAACGGATATAACTTTTGTATATGACATCACAAAATAATAAATCTAAATTGAGAATAGTTTACAGCTAACACTTGAATTGGCAGAATGGAGTGAATGCAAGACTGACTTTGAATAAAATACGATGTCTCTAAAGAAGAAAGGACTTCAGGGCTGAAAGGTGGCAGACTTCACTATGTGATATTCTTGTGTGATAGCAAGTCCAATCAGTAAAACCACTGTGGTTCTCTAATCAGGAAAGACGTTTAGAGGAGCGTCACCCTATTTAGTGCCTGCCTAAGACAACGCAGTATAATAGTATAATACAAAATACAGAAACTTTTCATGCAATTAAGATGCCAATTAAATTACTGTCTGAAGGCAAGCGCGTAAAAGGCTGCTTCAGGAGAAGTCCTGACAAACTTCTTATGCAATTTACATGACTCATCGCCATCCTGTGCTAAGGAGAATGGAACAGGCAAACATTCAGTGTTCCCATGACATGAAGAGTTCGTCCACATTACATCTTCCTGCAGCTTACGCAGGATGATTTCATTGTAAACCATCTCATTTAATTTCTTGAGTGAACCATAGCTACTTTGAATCTCCAAATTCAAAATTACCAGGAAAATAAGAGTGGTTGTCCTATGGTCAACAGGCCCACAGCTTCTCATACACCCTTCCCAGGTGGCCAATTGTTTCAGTTAGTAACCTGGTTTCTTTCCAGATTACAACTGGAACTGCCAAATCTATAGAAGTGACCTCTGACAGAGACACCCTAGGCCAAGGAATAGTGCCAGAGCATTATAGAAATCCCTAAGGATAAAGCCTACAAAATGAAGGTTGAGTCATTAAGAAAATATCAACCCTGAAAGGGAAGGGATCTGTATGATAGTGGAGATGGGGAGAAACTGGGAGGAGTGGAGGGAAGGGAAACTGAATTCCGGATATGCTATCTGAGAAAAACATTCATGTTCAATAAAACTGGGAAAAAAAAATAAATGTCAACCTGTGTTCAAATAGCCCTGTTGACCATGCCTGGAGTCCAGGCAATAAACAAACATAAACTAAAGCTGTGTCATGTAATGGGAGATCAAACACTGTTCTCAAAACTATGCTTGTCAGAAACTTTTCTTTTTTTATAATGCAGCTATTGTACTTTAATCTATAGACACCTGACGAGGTTCACAGTGATAAACTTTATAGGCCCGGTTAGGATCTCTCTTATAACCTACTCAAGGTTTCAGGGGTTTAGGTCTGTTATAAGTAGTTTACCAGACTTTGAGTATTTCCTTTAAAATTGTGCTTAAACTAAAAGGTCACATGTGTTGTTACTTTTAACTTCATTATCGTCCATTTTAAAGTACACAACTCGTGTTACAATCAAAGGAACATCTCTGATTGTATGAGTGAATGCAGCCCTACGTGAACACTGCTCCAGTTCTTAAAAGACTGGAGAGGACACAGCTGTTCTCACCAGCTGGTTGAGCCCCTCTGCAAACAACAGGCAAAGCTGAAGGTGAGTCCTGGATGTCTGGCTCTGGAGAGACTGTAAATGTTTGCTTTAGGTAGTTTCCTTTGTTGTTGTATCAGATATAAGTATGCGTCTAAAAATACAATTTTTATTTGCTTCTTAAGGATTTCATATATAAATACTATATTGGCATCATTTCTCTTTCCTCTCCTCCCTACAATTCTCCCTGCGTCCCTCTCACTCCTTCTCAAATTTATTGCCTCTTATTCTTTAATTATGATGGATATATATATATATATATATATGTAAATATTTATATAAAAATGCAAAATACTACCTGATGAAATCATTTAGAGTTATGTACATATGTTTAGGGCTTTGGGAATTGCATAACCTATCAGAATCTCACTACTGAAAAAGACTGATTCTTCTTCTCTTAGAAACTATTAATTTCCTGTAGCTTTTATGGGGTGGTACCTTATAAGGATTCCCTCACCCACATGACATGTCAATTTGTGTTGTCATATTTTACGTCTTGGTTAGATGATCACATTTTTGCAATTTCCTGGGCACATTTTACCAGTCTTATATAAAAGACTATCTAATAATGGATACCCTATCCTGGTCCCCTGGCTCTTACCACATTTGCCCCTGTGTTAACTGATGTTCCCTGGGCCTTATATGCAGGGTCTGTGGTGTAGATGTACCAGTTGGAGATGTGCTTTCCACAGGTGTTTGTTCTCTGCATTTTGAGCAGTTGTGATTTCTGTAATGGTCACTGTCTGCTGCAAAAAGAAGCTCCTTTGATAAGGAGTGAGAGCTACATTCATCAGTGGGTTCAAGGATAAGTATTTAGAATTCACTTAGCAATTATACTGGTTTACTGAAGTACCAGTAGTGAGTTATCTTCTAGGATCCATCAAAAAGGGGCTTGGTTTATGGTACCAAACATAAAATCTCTTCTACTGAGCTAACTTTAAGTCCACTTATGTGACTGTTGGTTACTTGAGGGAATAAGTGTCACCGTTGGACCTTTTTAGGAGATCTTGCCATTCTGGTCATTGTTGCTTACAGGCATTACAGCTACAGCTTGCTTCTTCCTATGGCAGCTTGCAGCCGTGGCTGGGACTCCTCTGACCTGAAGGTGAAAAGGGGGTTATGATACCTGGTATTGTGGTAGATTTTGTTAGATAGTATATGGCTCTTTAGGGTATCATTAGCCCAAGAGCCATAGTGGTCATTTGAACTGTGTGTTTGTGTGTGTGTGTGTGTGTGTGTGTGTGTGTGTGTGTGAACATATACTTATATATGTGGGATTTTAAATAAATCTAAAATAATGTGATTCCCTATAGCATTTCTAAACACCTTTAGTGTTAATTTATCTCACCTCCTTTCCCTCTGTGTTGTTATTTCTCCATCTTTCCATGTGGTCCAGGCTGGTCTTGAACGAACTTNTAATAGTAGTTTTTCATTACTAACTATGTCAAACCCTTACCAGGTGACAGAATGAAAAATCCAAGTTAGAACATGTGTAAATGAAACAGGAAACAATAAACAAAATCACAGAAGTACCTTCTCAGATATTATGGAATAAAGATTTTATGTTATAAAGGCCTGATTCAAAAAAAAAATTAGATGCAATGGTTAAATATCACTGTTGTTTACAGCATATGCTAAGATTCCAAACCGCAGTTTAACTCCTTTGGTGCCCTGCCATGCAACTTCCTCTATTTCTTTCCTTGGCAAACGATTATACAGAAGTGAATTAATGGAGATTAAAATAACAAATATTTTTAATTAATGGGTCCCAAGGTTTTTGATGCTAGATTTGGCCAAATAGTTTGGCTTCTTGGTGTGATCAACTGTGCCTTGCTTATTGCTGCTGAATTTTAAAGACTATGCCCTTGAAGAGTGGGATGGATTAGAGAAAGAGTCCAGGTTGTCAGAACATTACATGTTTATTTGAATGCTCACGAAGATTTCAATGAATGTAATAGCAGCAAATTACACACTGATGATTCAGCCTCCTGTTTAGCTTGGTATTTTCAGGAAAAGTCAGTTACCTTAGCAACTAGTCTATCACATGGGACATGCTGTTGCATGCATAATGTTTCAAAGTCAAAAGCTTTTCCCTCTGGAAGAAATCATACCACAAAACAGGAAAGTAAATACCATCTTTTGCATAATGAATTATGTTACTTGTCTCCGTGGTAGGTAGAAAATTTCTATTTACTTTAGTTTTCTTTGCTTCTATTCTGTAGATTACACAAATGGAAGAAAAGTAAACTATATATCATAAGTATATAAAGTAAATAAGCTTGGATCATTACATATTGACTGGTTTGAAAACTTAAGCAACCAGAGCATTTTAATCACAATCAAATTAGTCTTAAATTTTTAAATAACACACAATTAGCTTTAAACAAGAGACAGTATTTTTATCCTAGGTTCAGTACAAAAACATTGCATGATAGTGTGATAATTTAGGATAATAATACTGCAGATGAAAAGCAGTATAGTATAGTGGAAATAGTGTGTCTGTATTATTGCTGTTTTACAGAGACAAATCTTACAAATTTCAATAATAACATATACTTTTAATTTTTAAGGCTTCACTTGTTTCATTAATATTTGAGATAGACTCAACTCTCTCTCTGTAGCCCAGGCTAGCCTTAAGTTCCAGTTCTTGCCTCAGTTTTTTAGTGCTGGGATTATAGGCATACAGCTTCATTCCTGACTTTGAAAAGTATTTATGTAAGTATCATAAGAAGAAAATATATCCACTATCAACTTCTCAATCACAAACATTTTAAGTATCTGTAAATGTTTACCTTTTCATAGCTCATGTCCTAGTTGAGACAACAAAAAAGGCATGAAGTCAACAAGGTAATTACATTGTATTAATTCCCATAGAGATTATGTAACAAAGGTCCTCTCCCTCTACATCTTCCCTTTTCTTTCTTTCTGGACGTTTTTCTTCCTGAAACTGTTAGATGCCATGCAGAGAGACAAGGTTGCAGGTTTTCCGCCCAGTGAGGGTGACTGAAACCCACACAGGAGAGATCCTGCTGTGGAAAAGGACAGAGGAAAGGGGCAAGTCACACTCAGGGGTCATATAAGAAAGGACAAAGAACACCTGACTTCTCAGGCTTGAAAAGGGAAGTAACAAATTCTGAAAATGAAAAAGCTAGAATGTATCTTGGATTACTGGATTGAAATAGAATGTGTTTCTTTCAATGTATTTGTAGATGAATTTAGAATGACTATATATGTTAATATACCCAATATGTGTTGTCATATATAATTATATATTTCAATGTATTATATGGAATATAATTATGCATTTTACTTGGGCTGTTTTCAAGTATAAAGATATATGACAGATAAATGCCATGAGGAGTAGGAATAACAGATAAAAAATTAAAATATGTAAACGCTGAAGTTATCTTTTTTAAGAGTATTTCAGTTTGGGTTGACTAACTGTAGCAAACATACTGACCCAATGTCAGATGTTAATACTAGAAAATACTGAATCTCTATATTACCTTTTCAGTTAATTTATTAATCAAAAATATTCCTATTAAATATAGCATATTAAGAATTAAAATCCAGAACACAGGTGGGATTATGGGATTCTGTGATTTCAAGATTTATTATATAATTACAATAAACGAGAGACAGTCTGAGACTAGTGGTAAGAATAGTGGTAAGAATCTGAGCTAGCTGAGCCCATAAACAGGAAAATGTGGATGAAATCAGCTGATTGATATTTTTTAATTGCCAAGGTTAGGTAACAATGAATTCTTTAAAAATATAGTGCAGGGATATTTGGACACCATTGCAAATAATCTTATTCATTACATTTGGCCATATACAAGTTAAAGTAAAAACAGATCATAGATTCGAAGTGAATGCCAAAATTATTTTCTAGAGAAAATATCAGTGATGTGTGTGACCTTAAAGTAAGGATAATGATTAAGACAGAAATATGAGCCAGGCGTGGTGTCGCACGCCTTTAATCCCAGCACTCTGGAGGCAGAGGCAGGTGGATTTCTGAGTTCGAGGCCTGCCTGGTCTACAAAGTGAGTTCGAGGACAGAGAAACCCTATCTCAAACAAAACAAAACAACAACAACAACAACAAAACCCCCAAAAACAAAAAACAAAAAAAGACAGAAACATGTCAGCTATACAGAAAATTAAATTGTTGATCTTTACTAAACTAATATTTTTTCTCTCTTCAGTAGAAAATTTAGAAAACAAGAAAGGAAGTAATGACAGGGATTTGCACTTTCTGAAGTGCTCTCTCTCTCTCTCTCTCTCTCTCTCTCTCTCTCTCTCTCTCTTTCTGTGTGTGTGTGTATGTGTGTGTGTGTGTGTGTGTGCGCGCATGCCCACACACACGCGTACACATGTGTGTGCATGTATATTTCTTGACCAGTTGTACTAGATGCCACCATTGCAAGCTGTTTTCCTTGAATCCTTTGCCATTTTAACAAACTCCATTGTGCCAATTTTTTCTTTCTTTCTTTTTTAATTTTCTTTTCTTTTACATTATTTCTTTTTCAGTCTTGATACTAGTTAGAGCCATCTAGGGAGAGGAAAACATAACTATGAAAATGTCTCCATCAGATTTGTGTGGGGGCCACTATGGGGGGCATCTTATTGCTTGAAGATTTATGTGGGACGGCACCATTCACTGGGCAGGTAGTTTTGAGATGTGTAAGAAGTAGAATAAGGAAGCCATGGGGAACAAATCAATAAGCAGCAGTCGTTCACCACCTCTGATTAAGTGATGACCTGCTCTTCTCTCCCTGACTTCCATTTATGGGAGGCTGTATTCTATAAGGTTTTCTTCTGGTCATGAAGTTTGTCATGGAATAGGAAACAAGGTTGGAGCACAATTTATGGTTATTGGTGACTTTTCTAATACTTCTTACTTTCTGATACTACAGAATGCTCCAGGATCATCTAGTATATTCCCCTCCCTAGCCAAAACTGCTATATCTTCAAGGAGGTCTATATGTTTTCACTGCAGGAGGGATAGAGGTCAAGATTTGAATGTTAACGGTGCTTTATAGGATTTTGAATTTGTTTGTTTGTTTTTCAATAATTATTTTCAGGATATTATAAATACATCTGTGTTTTTACAGAAAAGTCTATTTCATTGACTTTATACAAACCTTCCTTAGGTTTTTAACAAGCACTGGGGAAAATTATGACAGCTCTTATTATAATTACAGAGTATAAGAAAGAATTAGGTAGGATCCGATAATGAAAATTTGTCTTTTGAATCCTGGAGTAACCCCTGTCTTCCCTCCCAGGCTTCTGAAACAGAAGATTGTTAGTTCTGTGAAACAATGGAGGCACCCGTTAGTTAATTAAAGATTGGCTTAGCAAATATCTGTTATTGACCTATCTTGGCTTTGACATAAAATAATTTGAATGTAAAGTACATTTTTTTCCATGTAGCTATCCTGAGCCTTTGATGTTGTGAAGGAATTTGACAATTCCTAAGTATGTGACACATTTTGGATGGTATTCAAGGTCTTCAGCATACACTATTTATCCCAAGACTTACAATAGCCTGGAAACAGGCTGCTATCTTCGGTGGACACTGAGGTTTGAGGAAGCAGTCATTCCAGGAATTTGAATAGAAGGAGACAGTATTTAAATGTAAATGTCAGTCTTCTCCTCTCACTCACTGAAAATTATCAATTGTTTATTTGAAATTTAATATAACTAGCTCTCCTGTGTGTGTGTGTGTGTGTGTGTGTGATCCAGGGCCATACAGCTCACAGTTTCTGTTCTTTCTGTTTTAAAAGGTCAAAATTTCAGAGAATCTTTCTTATACTCCGTTAATGAAATTATTTTTGTTGCAACATATGTGGGAAAGTAGCTGACAAATAACACTTAGGAAAAAGTCTATTGTATGTTTGATGATAAGAAAGGAAGACATTTTTTTTCTTCTTCTTTTGGTTGTGCTTTAGAGTTTCTGATGACAGAGTCAGACATCTATATGAGTCTTTAATAAAATTAACCTTCTGCTTCAATCAGCCATCATCAAATTGGGAATTTTTCTAAACCTGTAATTTTATTAAGTGTTTAAATTGTTTCTCAGCATTTCAAAATGCAATCTAAAGTATCTGAATAAAAAAGGATAGGTACGATGGTCTTGTCTCATTTGATGCTCTCAGTCTCTAATTAAAGATTCCATGCAAGACTACTAATGCATTGCTCTCTCTTAAGGTTCAGCACGTTCGTGTAAAACCCCAAGAAATAATTGCATCCTTGATTGTTGCCAGCACTGGAGAGGGGGTCCTTCATATTCCAAGAGTTGGCATGTCTTTAATGCCTAACATTCCTTAAAGCTGTGAATTTTTTTCCAATTTTTATTAGATTTTTTCTTTATTTACATTTCAAGTGTTATCCAGTAAGTTCCCTATACCCTCCCCCATCCTCGCCCTGCTCCCCTACCCACCCACTCCCACATCTTGGCCCTGGCGTTCCCCTGTACTGGGGCATATAAAGTCTGAATGACGAAGGGGCCTCTCTTTCCAATGACGGCCAACTAGGCCATCTTCTTAAAGCTGTGATTTTAGATGTTACCTTGTCTCTTGTTCTCAATTCCCATGCTTAAGTATAGCCCTACTTATGTATTATACGTAGTTTTATAAATAAAAAGCAATTTGGTTTCTTGTTAAAAATTACAAAGAAGTTTTATGGGCATGGCTTCTGTCCCAAAACAGGAAGTTGAGGCAGGGGGATTACAAACTCCATATTAGCTTTGGACTGCATAGGTGTTAAGATAGGATGACCCTATCTTAGCAAAAAGATCTTATGAATTTGAATAATGAGTGAAACTTCCTAAATATAATACAAATTTTAAATGTATATGTATAAATTTATAAACACTATGATTGATAGATTTACAATTCTAAAATGTATATTTTAGATTTATTCTAAATTCTTAAATTCATATTTCAATATAACTAAAAGTCCTGGGGCAAATTCAAAGTTGTAGATCAAATGACCAAATATGTCCTTAGAAATAGCTTATAGTTCCTAAATGATTGATTTAGTTAATTCAAATATATATATATATATATATATATATATATATATATATATATATATATATATATTTGGTTTTGGGTTTTTGAGACAGGGTTTCTCTGTGTATCCCTGGCTATCCTGGAGCTCACTCTGTAGACCAGACTGGCCTCGAACTCAGAAATCCGCCTGCCTCTGCCTCCTGAGTGCTGGGATTAAAGGCATGCGCCACCACACCCGGCTCAATTTTATATTTTTAAATGTACTATAAGATGCTTACTCTTGCTACTGCCACCAAAAGATTTAATTTTTTTAAAATTTTTTATCATCCATTGTAAACATTCAGTTATGACTGTTTTGATTTCTTTAGACACACTGTTTATTAGTTGTTTTCTGAAATGTTGACCATGGACAATGTATATGGCCTTTCTTCCTCTACTTTCCTCTAACTCTGGAATGAATGGGAACAGTGTAGAGATCCCAAGACTTATACTAACTCTTACTTTAGATATGTTTAGCCATTTGCTTTTATTTTATTACCGTTGATATTGTATAGTCTTATTATAATATGTCTTTTTTTATATTTGTGATATACCCATAATTATAAATATAACTTCTATTATAGAAAATAAATAATGCTCTTATTATGTAATACAAAATATTAATGTGCAAGTATTAAAATATGTAGAAGTCATAGTATATTGACCTAAAATAGACCCAAATTTAGAAGGCACGTCATTTTGTATTTCTGCCCCAATACTCTGAAAGCAGCAGTGCACCCGTGGATACAGTGTGGTCTTGAAGGAGAGGAAGATGCTCATCCTCTCATGTGGACTCTGGGCTTTTATAAAACTTCAAGAGGAATCCAATCTCAGTAGTAGAAATTCAAGCCATTGGTGCCTTGGCACATTTGAAGACAATTGTGAAGAAACATAACTGTATATGAGCCAGAAAGAGGAAAGGCAACAAATTATATGAAAACTACAGCCTACTGTAAAAAGTCACAATACAGATGAAATGGTCCCTCAGAGCTCTTGCCGCTCTATCACCTTTGTTCTTTCATGGATGAGAGGCTAGAGACTGAAGAATGATTGAGCATGGAAAGTGTATGATCCATCTGGTTTGGGATCAGTAGTTGTGCATTTCCCCATTGCCAGCATGGCAAGACTGACCCATGTTGCACACCCTTTACATTGAACTCCTGCTTGCAGTTCTAGCCAGGCTACCCAGTGGTTGATGTAGGGGGTCTATGGAAATAAGGATGACTCTGTGAATGGAAAGAAGCTCTAAATGCCAGGGAATTTTTAAATCTTTATTAGAGTATGATAAGAGCATCACAGAACAGTCACAGTTGCCAAGGCAATCTGAAAGTGTGGAAAGCTAAACTCGAGAAGGTATGCCTTGGAGAAAGGGAGATATGTAGAGGAGTGAAATGTCCTTTGCTGACATTATAATTTTACTATAATGAGGTTGTGAAGGCACACTGTTTTGATACACTCAGCTATCACAGCATATCATGAAAGAGACTTGACCAGCAGATATCTGAGTTCTAGGGCTAGAAGCCTGGCATCAGGATGCCTTCATACTAAGGTCATGAAGAGGCCACTCTTCCAGGCTTGCAGAAAGCTTAGTTTCTTCTTGTGTGTTCACAGAGCCTCTCCTGAAATAGTCTTCCGTGGAAGAGTAAGCCAGTTCTCTGGTGTCTCTTCTGACTCAGTCACTAATTCTGCTTCCTTGTACCACTCACAAGATCTCATCTAAATCTAATTATGTCCCAAAGGTCAGCTCCAATTACCACCACCATATTGGAGGTTAAGGCTATAAGGTATAAATTTAGAGAATGTGAAGTACTCATCTACTAATTGTTACCGAGCCATCATAAGTTCAGCATTAGTGAAGCCTAACTCTGGTTCCTTCTGGAGCCTAACACTAAAGCTAGACTTACTGTTGTTCTAGTGTCTATCCTGTCTCCCATCTCATAGTTGTTTTCTGAGCTGTAGAGAAAGAAGTACTCTCTCTCTTTTTCCAAGACAGAAAGTAAGAGTGATGTTCTGATATTTGGAGGAGACCAATTAGTTGTGCTAGAATAAAGGAAAAGGCAGAAATCCAGGAAATCACACTCAAATGTCAGCACCATAGAAATGCATCTGAGCAGGAATTTCAAGCAGGGGTGGTTGTATCATTTTGACATTGGTACTTTAAAAGAATATGGCTTCCAAGGTGCCACGAATCATAGCAAAGAAAGAAAGTTGTAAGTGTTCAGAGATATGACTAGAGTCTAAATCTGCTTCTAGGCATGTTGGGGTTTGCAGAGGTACCATGGCTGCCACAGTCCTGTGCAAGATGAACTGAAAATGACAAATAGCCTTAGGACCAAAGGAGGCATATCCAAACAAGAAACTGGCAGAAGCTGGGCTTTAGAGTTTGAAGTGAAAGCAGGAGGTCATGGGCATTAGAGATTTACGCTGCTAGGAGAGCAGCTAATACCTAGATCCTGGTATGTTAGGAATGTGTGTAAAAAGCAAGGTTGTATTTACTAACAGTTTTCTTTGATGTTTTAGTATCTGAGTCCTTAAAACATCAGACTCTCCTAAGGCTAGTCAGTATTTTAGAGACAACAAAGGGCACCACTTGCCAGCATATGTGTCAATAGCAAAGGGCTGCACTTGCCAACAGTATATAGACCAAGCAACCCACACTCCAAACACCTCTCCTTGGTTATGCATTCAAGGGTGAGCAAATGTCAGACACATAGAGTCAGGCCTGTGCCTGTGCTTTCTGCTTATCTTTAACCAGCCAGTTATGAGCTTCCTGTTTTTCCATTGTCTATCCTATTCCTGCTCTCAGGCAGCAAAATAAGGTGTCTTGCCATTCCATTTTTCTCCCTCACCTTGCAATTTTCTATGTGGCTATGTGGAATAGAGACTCTTTTTTTTTTTTTTTTCAAAGAATTATGAGTAACAAGTTGTTCATTCAATGACAACTAGATAATAGATCTAAAACTTTCTCTATTATATCTAATTAACAATAAGACTCACAATTTAGGTTGAAAAAAAAAGACTCACAATTTAAAACATGCTCATAATAAGCTGAACAATCAACACCAATGAGAATGCAAAAGTAGATAGGTAAAGTCCATCAGGCCTCAACCATACACAAAGAGCTATAGAAAGGCATATTATTTCATTATAATATCAAAATCAATTTTTTAAAAAAAGACAATACCCAGAAATAAGACAGTATGTCCATAGACATTTTTAACCTAGCTATATATCATCTTCCATTTATCCACAGAAAAATCTGGAATAAGAACAAGTATGAGAGTCTCCTTGGGATGGAAGAACTTCTCATAACTTTTGAGTAAGATACCATTTAATAACACAAATTAAAGATCAACTAATCAATGAACAATAGGCAAAAGATGCCAAACACCACAAGGAATTCAATTGTGTTTAATTGAAACTGTTTATTCACCCTGATGAATAAATTCTATTCTGGTCAAATAACTCTGCTTTAAAATTCCAAGTACATGGGATTTGTTCATAATCATGACATAGAACATGCTCATTGCAGATAACTGGGAAAGTTTAGCTACTTTTTTCCTTAACTTTTTATCCATTCTTTGTGATTTTTACATCACATTCCCCAACCCGACCATCTCCCAGGTCCTTCTTACCTGTCTTCTGCCCTTGGAACCTCCCTCCTAAAAAGAAAAAGAAGAAAAATAACAACTCATTGTAGAACTTACAATGTGTCCAAGTGTGTTTCACAGTATACACTTTTGTCTACACTTCTTTACTTGGAAATGTTCATTGCAGTGAGACACTGGTCTGGTGGAAGGCCTCTGGCTCTATCAATGATGTATCCTTCCTGGAACTCCTCTCAGATATCCTGTTCTTGCCCTGTATCATGGAGATTCTGCAGCTTTTGATATGTAGGAATGGCCCTTTAGCCCTTTTGTGTACTCTAGCAGATCATATATGCTGTAAATGTTAGGGGTGGGCCAACTCTTTTTTGTTGTCCAGCCACTGAGCTATATTCCCATATTTCTCTTTTTAAATCTATTTTTCCAAATCTTTATATAGTGATGATGTGCTGTGCATATTAGCGTGTTGATATTAACAATATTTATAAGAAAGCCCACAAGCCAAGTGCCTGACAATTAATGGTGTAATTTCTTAAGCCACCTCCTTGCTAGTAATTTTTAGTTGGATCAACAGCTTTTGGTGTTAGGTAATCCTGTGATGTATTACTATCTCAGTTAGGGTTCCAATTGCTGTAAAGAGACATCATGACCAAAGCAACTCTTATAAAGAACAGCATTTAATTGGGGCTGGCTTACTGGTTCTGAGGTTCAGTTCATTATCATCATGGCTAGAAGCATGGCAGCATGCTGGCAGGAATGGTGCTAGAAGAGCTGAGAATTTTACATCTTGTTTAGAAGCCAAACAGGAGAAGACTGGCTTCCAAACATCTGTGAGGAGGGAATATCAAAGCCCACCCAGACAGTGACACACTTCCTCCAACAAGGCCATACCTCCTAATAGTGCCACTCCTTGAGCCAAGTATATTCAAACCACCAAAATTACCAAGTACACACAATTCTGTGTATATCTTTATCATTTCTAAAAACATTGCTCTGTTTATAAGACCTGTTGAACCTTTATACATTTTCATATTTTTTGCATGTTGGCAACTTTTGTAAATTCAAATGTTATAGTTACCTATATTTATAAGAATGTTTATGCTTCTTGAGAGGCCCTTTGGTTATGCAAACTTTATATGCCCCAGTACAGCGGAACACCAGGGCCAAGATGTGGGAATGGGTGGGTAGGGGAGCAGGGCGGGGGATGAGGGAGGGTTTAGGGGACTTTCGGGATAACATTTGAAATGTAAATGAAGAAAATATCTAATAAAAATTGAAAAAAAGAATGTTTATGCTTCTTAAAATTTTATATCATTAATAATAGAAAGTGCAGAATGTTTAAAAATTTAATAAATAACATTAACAAAATTTCATATGTCTGTTGATTACATTTTCATTTAAATTGCAAGTGTAAATATTTTTTCTAATATTACTATAATATTTTTCTTTAGTATTCATTTCTAAAAGCTACCTCTACCATAAGAAGTATTAACTTTATTTCATTTATCTCATAAATTTTGTCTTAGCATCACTGTCAAAATTTTTCTGAGAGGTTTTATATATATGAAATGCTTAGGTGAGTTTAACTTTTTTATGCTTTAAAGTTTAACTTTAAATCACAATTGTTCATAAAGCTAGAGGACACTGCTAATAAAGAGCAAGAAGAAGAATTGCCATCAACAGAGAAAACAAATCCAAACAAATAACAGGAGCCACGGTTCTCAGTTCTAAGTTCTTGTGGCCTTCAGGAATTCTCTGTCCCTAAAACGTTCTGCTCCTTTGTCCTTGAGAGAACAGAAAATATAACTATCACTATCTAGAGTATTATAATTCTTTCATGGGAAGAGTTTCATTTCATTCTAAGCATGGCAATTTTCTCTCACTAAGGAGCAAGATGGTGACTTGTTCAGCAATATCCAGGTTGTGAATGAGGAGACATAATTCTTGTCTGACACTTGTGGCTTTCTCCCTACCTTGGATTCTATTCTGCTGTTACAGCACTACTTTCTCAACATCAAAGATTTTTAACGCTTTAAATTCTACTTTTCTGCTTCAACAAGAATGATTGAGAACTAAAACATAAAATCTAGTATATGTAAAATGTAAAACTTGACCTGTATTAAGACTATATTAACTCGTAGAGCTGTTATCAATGTGCCTTTCATCTTAAAAGTATGGCCACTCCTCAGACCTCTCAAGAGCTAAGTTCTAGGACCTTCCTCCAAATACTGAAATCGTAAAGTCCTTTGAAATTCAAAATATTTGAGCATAACCTACACGCATCTTCCCACGTATTTTTACTCATCTAGATGATTAATAAGTAACCAAGTAAATACAAATTTTTGAGAGGTAGTATTATATAGCAAACAGGCAGTGTTAAGAGTTGTGAGGGATAGAGTTGGAATATCCCATGCAATGGAAATACTACATAAAAAATAACTAATAGTTTAACAAGACCATCCAGTAGGTATTTTCCTGTGCACAGCAATCATGAAGAAAATTTGATTCAAATAATGTTGCCACACTATGTTGAGTAACCTTCAAACCTGCATAAAACATTTTTATGTATGGCACCCAAGGTAACAAGTATTCTAGGCAGTCTTGTGGACGAGTAGGGATAGAATTGAGCAAGCCAGAGGGGTCAAGGATAGCACAAGAAGATTTACAAAGTCAACTAACCTGGGCCCATGGGGGAATCACAGAGTCTGAGTCAAAACCAAATAGCATGCAGAGGCTATACCCAGGGCCCCTACCCATCTGTAGTAAATGTGCAGCTTGGTCTTCATATGGGTCCCTTAATAATTAGAGTGCGACTGTCTCTGATTCTCTTGCCTGCCATTGGCTTCCCTTCCCATACATGGACTGCCAAGTTGGGCATCAGTGGGGATAGAGGTGCCTAGTCCTGAGACTAGATGTTCCAGGGTGGTGTGGAGTCTCAATAGGACATCACCTATGATGAGAAGGGGAGTGTGTAATGGCAGGACAGGTTTGTAAGGGTGAGACTGGAAGAGGAAGAGGATTGTGGTTGGAATCTAATGTGGAAAAAAATTTAAAAAGGAGGATGAAAAAAATCTATCTTAAAAATATTTTTGATCTGAAAGGGTTTGCAACCCCATAGGAAGTAAAACCAACCAGACACCCCACCCCACCCCCAGAGCTCCCAGTGACTAAGTCACCAACCAAAGAGTACACATGGAGGGACCCATGGCTCCAGCCTCATGTAGCAGAGGATGGCATTGTCTGGCATCAATAAGACAAGAGGCCCTTGGTCCTGTGAAGGCTTGATGCCCCAGTGTAGGGAAATGCAAGGGCAGTGAGGTAAGAGTGGTTATATGGGTGGGTAGGTGGAGGAGCACCCTCATAGAAGCAGGGGAAGGGGTAAAGGATAGAGGGGCTCTGTAGGGGAAACCAGGAAAGGGGATAAAATTTGAAAGTAAATACTTTCAAATATCATATATATATATATATATATATATATATATATATATATATATATATATATATATATATGATATTTCTGAGACACTACAGAGTCATTTCAGGTCAAATTCTTAAAGTTAAAAAGATAAAATATTTCCTATTATTACTTGGATCCCATATGTTAGACAGTATTCAAGCATAAATATATCCCTGAAAACTATTTTTAAACTGCCAGTACATTCTCCATGATTAGACTAACATTCACTCCCAACATGTATTTTCAACTACTTAGTCTTAGAAAAACTTATAAACACACATCTTAGAAAGACTGTAAACTCACAAGGGTGGTGATTGGCATATATCACATACTCTTCTTGAAAAATAATACTGAAGAAGCCTTTCAAGGCCTTCAACTTCCAATTTTCAAACTTATACCCATTTATCTGAATAATACACTCTGAAACAAATGTTTTTAAAGTCTTTATTACACTCAATGTTGTTGTAGAGTGTGGAGAGAAACTGATTCCCAAAATCTCATAAAGCTACAGTCTACTTAGGATTTTATGTTATGAAAGTGGCTTGAGGCTGACTTAAAATTTTCAGGTGACATTATGCTTCCAATCCGCTGTGTGATAGAACATTCTATAGACAAATGATTCTTATATGACACTTGAAATTTGATTACTACAAAAATTTAAAATTGGGAAAAATTGAAAGTATTGATTTGGGTTGAGAAAATTTTATATAATTTAATAAGAAATGTTTAAAATTTTTGTTTAAAGAATTTAAAGAATTGCTTTAAAATGTTTACTGATTGTTTCTTGTGTGGAGATACTTTTGTTTTAGATATACATGGTTTTGTGTGTGTGTGTGTGTGTGTGTGTGTGTGTGTGTGTGTGTATCCATTTGAAACTCAGCCACACTGTGTACACTATAACTTTTCCGAGAAAAAGATGACCTACTTGAGCTGAAACATCTCATTGTATTGTTATCCTAATTACCAGATACCTGCCTGGTACTACATGGCACAAGCAAGGCCTAGTACTGTAAAAACGATCCCAGACACCCAGAAGCCCAGAGTGCCATTAAGATGATCAAGTGGTGGAAAGATAGAAGAGAAAGAGAAACAGAGAATGTGGATGTGTACATCAGAACTGGAGAGTTGTGAGTAGTGAGGAACCTGATGTGCGTACCTGGCAATGCCACATAAGGCCATGATGAGGTCCTGGTCCATGCTGCCACCAAGGGGTAACAAGGGTCTTTCATTATCAAAGGCCAGGTGGAGCTCCCTGATCTATGCTGCTGCCTGGGGCCATGTTGATGTCTGAGGACTGTGCAGTACTGGCTCCTGAAGCTGGCCCTGAAGATGTAAAAGCAAGAAAGCTGGCCCTGCCCCTTACTAGCTGCAAGACAAAGACCTCTCCTGGGCAGTACAGTAGAGCTGGCCTTAGTGGCAAAGGTGAGAGTGAGCCAGACTCTAAGGGGTGAGAGCAGGAGAGATGACCCTGCCTCATGCTAATGGTTACAGCATTGGGTTAGCTAGCTGGGTCAATATGGAGAGCTCACCATGATGATATGGATCCAGGAGAATTGGCAGCCTGTCCAATTCAGCTACCACCTAAGCCCAGATCCAGGGCTTTGAGTTGGCCCACTCTGATATCTACTTAATTTATAAACTTCTGGAGCATGTGAAAGGGCCAGTATGCAGATTCAAAGCTTAAGGAAATCTATGGCACAGGGCAACCACAGGGTATCTAAGAGGAGTCCTCTGAGGATCCAGTATTATTGGTGGAGCAGATGTCAGAGGTCTTGTTTTAGTTAGGGTTTTACTCCTGTGAACAGACACCATGACCAAGGCAACTCTTATAAGGACATTTAATTGGAGCAGGCTTAAAGGTTCAGAGGTTTAGTCCATTATCATCAAGGCAGGAACATGGCAGCATCTAGGCAGGCATGGTATAGAAAGAGCTGAGAATTCTACATCTTCATATGAAAGCCACTAGGAGAAAACTGGCTCCCTCATGGTTAGGAAGAAGGTCTTAAAGCTATGCCCACAGTGACACACTTCTTCCAACAAAGACACAGCTCCAAATAGTGCCACTCCTGGGTGAAGCATATTCAAATATCACAGGTCTCGAACCAGACCAATGACTCACTGAAATGAACATGTGTAAGTAAAAATGTATGAGCAAAAGTGTATGCTGAATGGCAATGTGACACGCTACAGCTTTTGATTTGCTTTATTTTTCTTTATTTTTATTTTTTATTTTCCTTTGGAGGTAATGTTGAAACGACAGAGAGAGCTGATACAAAGGGACAGGGAAATGAGTGGGATGGGGGTACATGATATGAAACTCACAAAGAATCAATAAAAGTTAAAAAAAAAAAAAAAGAAAAAGAAAAACAGGAAAGGGATATATTGTAGTGAAGCCAGAAGTACTTACAAAATAGTCCTTAAATAGAGCACCTAGATTTTAAAGGTGATTTTTCTACTCAATGTACATACCTTATTCTTTAAGTCAGTATAATTAAAAGGAGACAACATAGTACTAAGGTGTGATGGAAACTGGTGAGATGGCTCAGCCGGGGTGATGAGTTCAAATCCCAGCAACCACATGGTGGCTCACAACCATCCTTAATGAGATCTGGCGCCCTCTTCTGGAACGCCTGAAGACAGCTACGGTGTACTTACACATATAATGAATAAAATAAAAAAAAAAAAAAAAAAGAAATGGCCTCTAGAAAATACAGCAAGCAGCAACATGTTTACATCAGAAAGGAATGAAGCTTTATATAGCCCCACAATCTAAACAGACACAACTCAAAACCAGGACTTCATAAACATCTTTGGAAAAATAAAAATGGATGCTTTTAAAATAATAATAGTTATTATTTTATATATACCTCTCTCAATTGACTTAGCATCAATAAACCTAATAGTAAGCCACTGACAGAGACATTGCCATTAGCAGCACAAACAAGATGATAACAGACATTAATACCTCCATTATGTACATCCATTATGTACATTGTTCTGGAATTATTGGCAAAGACAAATGCACATTAGGAAGAAGTGAGATATGAACATGAGATGGAGTGAGGAAATTACTGTGTGCAGATATCAAAATGCCATACTTAGAAGCAGAGCTAGAGAAAAAGAATTAGAGAAATTGATAAACTGAATGACAAAATTGTATGTAAATTTTCATGTTCTCTATTTGAAAGAGTGAGTTAAACATGAAATGTAGTGGAAAAGGAAAATTACATTTAGAATAACACATTAGAGCAACTTTGCTACATATAATGAAGGGATTTAGCTAACTTAGAAAATGTTGTTATGATGTATAGGCAAAGATCATTATGTAACTTGAGAATATTAGGATTAGATCAACTAGGGGCTCTCTCTTAAAAGCCACTACCAACAGAGACTACTGCAACCCTAGAAAGTACAAAAGAAAGAATAATTAAATCATCCAATGAGATAACCTAGAATGAATTCAGACTTACTAGGTCTCCAGTGAAAGACCTAGACATTCTTTGGGAAATAATGGGCTTAAAAGATCCTAGAATTCCCCCTCCGTCCCCCTGAGAATGTTTCTTCAGCAGAAGTAGTTAGCCCCCTCCAGTCTGTTAGACATCTTCTCTTGCTTTGGTTGGAGAGCAGGCTGTAAAGTTGCCTAATGAAGGTGATGCTTTGTCATAGGTAGCAAATCCTCCTTCATGTCAACATTGTGAAGTTGTATATACATGTATAACTAGAATTGGATCTCTAGTGACTCAGGTAATAAATAAATCTTAAGAGAAAATGTGCACCAGTGAAGAAATTATATAATTGTGACTACTCTTCCTTGGCAAAAATATAGAAAGTACAATAAGAATTTAAAAATCATAAAACTTTCAGATGTAAAAATCAGCGCAACACTCAACACTCATTTGAGAGGCTTCTTTCTATATTACATGGTGATTAACAAAGAGACACACAGCTGGGCACATTTATAGAGCAAGAGATTTTGGACCAATCACTCCTTAAACAATTGTCTATTAAAACCCTCCTCCCCTCAAGGCTCTGGAATCTATGTGAAAGAGTAGAAAGAAAGACTGTGAGAATCAAAAGTGATGAATGAATCCAAGGGAACAACATTTTCCGGATACAACAAGGCTGCTGTCTATATGAACTCATAGACTGGAACAGACACATAAGACCTGCACAAGTTCAAGTCAGACAAAAATCCCAGCAGAGAAGAGAAAGGGACATGAAGTCCTACCACTAAACAAATCATCTTAAACATACATACATGAACACACACAAGCACATATACTCACAAATTAGAAAAATATACTACTACTGAAAAATCCAGCAATACCTCTACTGGGCATATACCCCGAAGATATTCCAACTGGTAACAAGGACACATGCTTCACTATGTTCATAGCAGCCTTATTTATTATAGCCAGAAGCTGGAAAGAACCCAGATGTCCCTCAACAGAGGAATGGTACATTTACACAATGGAGTACTACTCAGCTATTACAAACAATGAATTTATGAAATTCTTGAGCAAATGGATGTATCTGGAGGATATCATCCTGAGTGAGGTAACCCAATCACAAAAGAAGTCACTTAATATGCACTCACTGATAATTGGATATTAGCCCAAGAACCTAGAATACCCAAGATACAGTTTCCAAAACACAAGAAAATCAAGAAAGTCCAACGCGTGGATACTTCATTCCTCCCTAGAATAGGGATTAAAATACACTTGGAAGGAAGTACAGAGACAAAGTGTGGAACTAAAATGAAAGGATGGACCATCCAGAGAGTGCCCCACCCAGGTGGTCCATCACATAATCAGCCACCAAATGCAGACACTACTGCATATGCCAGCAGGACATTGCTGAAAGTATCCTGATATAGCTTTCTCCTGTGAGGCTTTGACAGTCCCTGACAAATACAGAAGTGGATGCCAACAATCATCTATAGGGCAGAACATAGGGTCCCCAATGTAGGAGCCAGAGAGAGAGCTCAAGAGCTGTAGGGGTCTGCAACCCTATAGATGGAACAACAATATGAACTAATCAGAACCCCCAGAGCTCACGTCTCTTGCAGCATATGTATTAGAAGTTGGCCTTGTTGGCCATTACTGGGGAAGAAAGGCCCTAGGTCTAGCAATGTTTGTAAGCCCTAGTACAGGGGAATGCCAGGGCCAAGTAGTGGGAGTGGGTGGGTAGGGGAGCAGGGCACAGGAAGGGTTTAGGGGACTTTTGGGATAGCACTTGTAATGTAAATGAAGAAATTATCTAATAAATTAAAAAAAAAGAAAAATATACAATAGGCAGCATTAGATACTTTGAAGAAGGGTAGTATCATAAGAAATAGATATGAACCCTTTAAAGGTTATTTTATACATGTTTATAGTCCCACATTCTCTAGGATGAGATACTTTATTTCTGCATAATGTGAATAGTGATGTAGTTTAATATGCGTGTAAAGGCTTTGAGCTTGCTTTGAAAAGGAGAAAGATAATTTTATAATTGATTCACAGAGAGATACAGATCAAACATAATGACAGTTTGGAAAGGAATAATTTCTTGCTAAGTCATACAAAATATTTTGGATTTGGTCCTAAGAGTGATAGAAAATCATTTAGATAGGGCTTTAAGCTTAGGCACAACATGATCAGGTCAACATCTCTTACATGATTATTTGGTCAATGCTGTGGGTAACAGATTTGCAGAAGTATAAATGTAGAAATTAGTAACTGAGTAAAAGGGATTTAAAGTAGTATAGAAGAGCACATGACAGTGCTGTGAGCATGACAGTAGTGAAGAAAGGAGTAAAGGAATGGAACTCATAGCTCCCAGGCCAGTCATGGATCTGACTTATTTTACTTGCTATTCCTATGAAAAACTACCATGACCAAAAGCAACTTGGATAAGAAAGTGTTAATTTCAACTTACAATTTATAGTCCATCAGAAAGTCAAGTTGGGGAAGAAAATCAAAGCATGAATCTAGAAACAGAAACTCAAGCAGAAGTCATAGAAGAATGTGTTAGATGAACCAAAAAGAAAACTAAGTAAAGATACTGAAAGAAAATGGAAGAAAGAAAATGGTTTTGGAACTCACAGGAGAGAACTCTGTTAGACACAATCAGGCATGAGAATGACAGAAAAAGGGTCCATGATCAGAGAGACTGAGACCACATCTTGTTTGGCAGGATTCAAAACAAGACTGCTAAATGGAACAACAACTTAATGGATACCCTAAGAAGAGCAAGAACATTTATCATGAAATGGGGTGGGGAGTACCTCTCCTTAAAATAGTGAAACTTGCAGTAAAATGACACAGAAACAAATTTCATCAATGTAGATGGGAAAATGAATCTATTTCAAGAGAATTGTAGGGTTAGTATAGACCTAACCTAAAAGTCAATACTTAACTGGATGTGGTTTAGAGTTCCACAAACCCCATATTCAAGAGGCTCAGGAAAGAGGATGGTGTATTCAAAATAAATCTGAGCCATATAGTGAGTTCAAGGGTAGTTTTCAACTACATAGATTCTGTCTCAAAACAAAAATAAATCTAATCCAGGAATGATAACATATATCTGTAATCTCAGCACTAAGGAGACAGAGTCTGAAAAACTGTGTGTATGAGACAGCCCACTCTATATAATGGTTTCCAGGCTAACCAAGGCTGTATGACACTCTTTCTCTATAAAACAGAGGGTCAGTGAAATACCTTAATGGGAAGATATTCCCAAGCCAAGCTTTAGTACCCACAAGATAAAAGGCAAGAATTGTTCCCTCAGGTTGTTTTCTGATAGATGCACACACACACACACACACACACACACACACACACACACACATACACAAATAAATAAATAACAGAAGTCTTAGAGAGGAAAGGAGAAAACATACCTAAATGCTTTCCTCAAATACAGTATTATAAAAGTAACAATATTAATTAAAATATTGCTAGCATACTATAAAGTACAGATTCAAAGAAACATTCTATTCAGCCCAAAAATATCATTGGAAAATGTGGGCACACTTGATGTTGGCAATCTTTGATTTATTAAAAATTGCTGTATATCTATTATTCAAAGCATATAACTTAATAAAGGAGATTTTGATTGAACTTCAATATAATGAATGTAATTTAGTTTATAGCAGGCCAAATGTGTATCTTATAAATGCATTAGAGTCAAATCTTGACATGTATCTAAGAAATAATGACAGCTATGATTGACTGGATCTGATATTTTAATTCCTGCTTTACTTTCCTATTACTTCTAGAATGATTAACATTGAACAAAGAGCAATTTAGTATGCTGGACACTCTAGTTATTTAGCCCAGAAGCTCTCATCACACAGAACTTGCATTTTGGTGGGGAAGCACAGTGATAAAGTGACCATTTTCACATTAAGATAGGTGATGTTGCACGTCTTTAATCCCAGCACTCGGAAGGCAGAGGCAAGGAAATGTCAGAGCTCAAGGCCAGCTTGGTCTACAGAGAGAGTTTCCAAGACAGCAAGGGATATACAGAGAAATCATGTCTTGAAAAACAAAATATAAATGTTACTGAAGAAGTAAAACACTTAGAGTTCCTGTGAGATACATATAAGTAATAAACTTACAAAAGCCAAGTAGGAGTTGGGCAGAGTAACTGGGGAGCAGAGTACTGGAACAGGAAATCACGTTATAGAAGCACCACTTCCAAATTATTCAGCAGAAGGGGATGGGAGATAGCAGCAGCCACGGGGAAGGATGAACTAGGATATCCTGCCTGAATCCAGACAATAGCATGCTGGACTTCCAGAGCTAACCAGGTACGGTGGAGAAGCAATGGCTCTAAGCTGGGGAACAACTAATTGACAAGGAACTTGATGGGAAAGTAACTGTGATTAAGTAGAGAAACCAAGAGTCCAAGAAGGATTGTGCTTATGCGAGTCATCCCAGCAAAGAAAACAGCATGTGGTTGAAGACCCAGTATTCAGTAGTGCCAGATGTTGGAAGATGTGAAGAGGAAGCAATTAGCCAAAAAATATCTTGCAAATATGTCCTGAAGAGAATCAGACAACTGACAACAGCCCTATGCCATCTTCAACCAAGCTCTGTGAGCCTTTGGTTGAACCTCTACCCATCATGAGGAGTAGCTGTTTATGCCAGATTCCTATGTCCCTAGCTGTGGGATGTTGCTGATACTTGAATTATGGCTAATCTTTGAGAGAATAAGAGGATTCTCTGACACATGTTGCTTCAGCCTTCTCCCAGCCAAGCCACTGTATTCCAGAAATACCACGATTTGCTGAAGGCAGCCAAGGCCAACAGAGCCCTGGTACAATACTGCCAGAGGTTAGAAGAAATGCAAAGTAGAGGATGCAGGAGGATCCCAGCCATTTCTGCCTAAGATAGCTTATGAGACACTTTCACATTGAGAAATGCCTGTGGTTAAGGGTATATAGTTCATTTTCAGGGAAGGCAGGCCTCACAAGAAGGATGGAATACAGTGTTTATTGCACACTAATCCTACTTCCTTTGGAGCCTCAATTGGCTGTTCCCTGCTTCTTTACAAAGAGGGAACATATCAAGAATAAAGCTTTCCCCAAGAAACTAATACCTAATCTTTTCTTCCCTCAGCAAGAAATGAGCCTTTAGGTATGCTGGAAATATGCAGCCTCATTATCATAAAGACTGGCTTGAAATTTCTCTGTCTGGACTGACATAAGACAGAATGGTCAGTCACAAAGCTGATTGGAGGAGAAACCAAAGGCAAGCATGTGACCAGGTGGACGTGGTGTGATTGCATAAGGGCATGTGTCAGAAGCCAGTTTTACTGACCAACATCTTAGACTCCTCTTCAATTCAAATTCTCAGACAGAAGCATTACACTGATGTCAACAATAGAGTTGTTGAGAGACAACTGCCTCTGAGACAATAGACAACTGCTGATGAGACCTGCCTCTCTGTATCAGGATGTGAGAAGTTCTGCTTGTCCAGGCAGGACAAGGCATCAAATGGACCATGAGCTCCATGGCTTTTCATCCCTTATGACTCTTCAGCACAGTTTCACAGAACCTAATACACCTTGTATTACACCTTAACAGCAGATTGGATACCTGCTTTCAACCATTTTACATGTATGAAAGCTAAGGTTTACAGATGTGAAAAAAATATCTAAACTGTGGTGTCAAGGAAGGGTATGAATCTGGGGAATACTAATTTTTCAAGATCCTGGCAAACACTCTTTCTTCTGTAGCATGTTCTTTCTCTTATGAGAACTTTCCACTTCCACCAACAAAAACTTCCACTAATGTCATGTTTTGAATGAATATGGCCACCATAGACCCACAAGGAGTGGCACTATTAGGAGGTATGGTCTTGAAAGAAGTGTGTTGTGGGAAATATTAAAAAGAACAGCAAGTTCCTGCACTATACCAGGCACTGGTGGACCACATGGCTCCAGCAGGGTGTTCTCATCTCCACAGATTCTCTGGTCTTGACCTACCGAGTTCCCTTGGAGGGTCGTTGTCACACCAGTCCCAGTGCAATGACCATCCATATCTCAGTTAGCTATCATAATTCCCAGTAACCAGTAACCAGTAAAAATCAAAACTCTAGAAGCTTATAATCACTCAGTCAGATTTATATATCAATAAATTCTCAATACACAAGATGCTCACACAATAAATTCAGGGCCAATTGATAATGGTACAAGCTGCACACCTACATTAGACAAGTTACCCCAATTATTCTACCTCCATCATATCTACCTATGATATTATACCTACCTATGGCTTTTTAAAACCACGTGGAATCTGAATCATCCTGTTCATCCTCCATTTTGCTTCCTTCTTCTCTACCTGTCTCCTCCGGCTCTGCAACTGTTCACTCCACCTCCCTTTTCCCTGTCCAATCACAGTCTTCTTAATGTATTAATATTTAAAGTGATTGGATAGGGAAAATTCTGCTACAGAAGTGTGTCATTGGGATTTTACTTTGAGGTTTCAGAAGCTCAAGCCAGACCCAGTGGCTCACTCACTCTTCCTGCTGCCTGCCAATCCAGATCTAGAACTCTCAGCTCTTTCTCTGGCACCATATCTACCTGCATTCTGCCATGATGACAATAGACTAAACCTCTGAACTATAAGTCAGCACCAATTAAATGTTTTTCTTATAAGAGTTGTTAGGGCCATGCTCTCTTAATAGCAATAAAACCTTAACTAAGACAACAAATAAAACTGCAAATATCAGTACATTGATAGGAGTCTCCCATGCATTCTTGGACCCTTACTTTATCACAGATTACTTATACCAACCCTCTTTAATCAATGAGACTTAAACCAACACTCTGATGTGATTGACACAACTGTCCAGGACCCTCTGTACTTGCTGCCAGTATCATTCCACGACAGAGGGACTCCAGCCCCTAGGCTTTTGTGGCCCTGTATAGAAGACTTGCACACTACCTTTTCTGAACTTCAGTGTCTCTCCTAGGCAGTGGACACTGCCATACATTTCTGCTGAGATTGTTGACAGAATTAACTGAAGAATTTGCATGAAAACATATTGGTCTGGAGCATATGGTAAGAGTTAATTTGTATTTCTAGATTTAAAAGTCTGTTACTGTTTTAAAGGATAGTATTCAGGAAGTAAAAATGCTTCAGATTCTTAAACATGGGTCTCAGCATCAGGAAGTCAAGCTAAGATATCTGGACTTCAGCCTGGAGATGAACAGAACTTTGAAGAAGCTTCATAAAACTGTTTTTATGGCTTGAATGTGAAATGCCCTCATCACCCCCTGTACTCCAGTGCTGTGTGCTTATAGCCAGGCTAGGGAACAAGTGCTTTCTCCTGCTAAGCCACTCTGCAGACCCTACTGGCTGTTAAGTCTTGCTGGGTTTTTGTGTTGAGACAGTGAGCATAAACTCTCTATGCTTCCTCTATCCTGTGTGTAAAATGGGGCTGTTCGAATAACAATGGAAGTTATTTACTGGGAGAGTTGGAGGATTCTCTAAATCATTGACTGCAGAGAAAACAGAATTGCTTGTGTGCAGAAAGCCGTTGGTAAACATCAGCTATCCTCTTGCAATAAAGATGGGCCATCTTATAGAGCTTCACAACCATGAGGAAATCTGTCTCCTCCAGGCTGCTCAAATGTGTAGTTAGAGAGGTTCCAGCGGACACTCATCATTACCTCGGCTCCTTAATAATGGACAAAACTCTCATGGCCAAAAATACTTTCGACTGGCTGACAGGACATTCCGTATTGATTTTCTGGCTTTCCCTGTCAGTCCTCTTTCACATCAGTTATTCATTTTCTTTTAAGCTCTAGGCCCACAGGTGCACGTTTTATCTAATCAGTCTGATAGGCGATCCTTCCCGGCTTTCCAAGTGCTGCAGAAAGCAAGGGCCATTTCCACCATGGAACCCAGCTTTCCTTCTGGAAGCAACCACCACTCAGAGCTCCTGATCAGGACTCTTCAGCTCTGCAGCACATCAAATTCCATTTTCATTAATATTGGATACATACTTTCCGTGATACACAGTAATTTAAAATTTATGAAGAATTATTATGGCTAGAATGCTTATAGCATGCTGGAGTAAAAAGCAGGAGGTTAAAAGGACTTCTACACTATAATGTCATTTGTGAAAGTGCAGGCGGGTGTGTATTTATCCTCTCCTTGAAAAGAGTTTTGGATTTTTTTTAAAAATCAAATTGGGGGATTGGAGTGATGCCTCAATGGTTAAGAACACCCGTTGCTCTTGCAGAGGACCTGAATTTGGTTCCTAGAACCCACATGGTGGCTCACAGCCAACTGTAACTGCTAGGCATTCATGTTGTGCATGTTTGTACATGTAAAATAAATCTAAAATAAACCAAAAAGATCTGCACTTTAAAACTGTAGGTTCACATAGTGTGGCTTTACTTTCTATACATTTTTCTAAGTATTTCCAAAAGTCTTTTGTTACTCAGGAGTTAAAAGAAACATTGCATTTTGTGGGGCTGGATAGGTTAAGGCCAATTAAAATCTGCCCTGACCTACCCTGCCTAGAGGTCACTCTAATGTCCTCAGAGCACATGCTTGTGAAGAGTTGTGATGGTAACCCATATTCTAAGTAAATTTAACAGTTCTGTACATTTCTTATGGTCTCCCTTAAAGTGGTTCCTACACTTGGTCTTAGCAGACTTTAAACATTCACATCCTCATTCACAAGGTCAGCCTGTGGATCAGACAAAGCCTACCACTAGACCTGGGAAAGCAAGAGCAAGTGGCCTGTGAGGCATAAAAGGAAACCTTTCTAGAGCATGCTTTTTTATTTGTTTGTTTGTTTGTTTGTTTTTCTAGAGCATTCTTAAACTCCTCATGTTTCATCAGGACTTTCCTTCCAAAACCAGTCACCTGCCCAGCACTGCCTTTTGTTTCAGTGAATGGGTATGAGGTGTACTTTTATTTAGGTATGGTGAAACACATTTATTTGTCTGCCCCATCAGAAGAGTCTGGCATATTTCTTAATATATCCCAGTGTAGATAATCCCACAGTAAAGACATGACCATAGCACATTTGTTCCTACCCCAGTATACTCTTTCATCCTTAATTCAAGGATGATTTCTCCAGAAGAGATGCTTAGAACCATCTCTTATGTGTAACATATCTATGGTGACTGTACCACTGTGGCCCTGTCTAAATCCCTGGCTGATCACTGTTTCTCAGCTGTTGAAAGTACTCCCCACAGATAGTTACAGACCTGATAATCCCATAAGTAGAGATGTCTTTGACTTTGAGCCTGAACAGAATTGGTTCTACAGCCCTGGCTTCTGGAAGTATAGCTGGGACAGGTAAGATGTTGTCCTACATTTGGGTTCTGGACACCAAAGCATAATTGCAGAGGTATATGCCTTCCTTTGTGTCTAACATTCTGCTGAATATCAAGTGTTTTCCTTAAGTTCCTTGTATAGAAATGTTTATAAGTGTTTTTAACATTTAGAAAATTGGTGTACCCAATGGTTTTCTTGGGGGTATCATTCATGTTGCTACAAGTCTGAAAGAATTTTCTAATTGGTATATGAAATTTGCTATTAAAAATACTGCATGTTATTGCTATCTCTTGCTAGTTGATGATAATAAGCAAGCATACATATTTATCAAGCAGTAATAGGAATATCAGGCACTCTTAACATAATTCTCTACTCTAGAAAATATTTATGATTCATGCCTGCCTTATCTAATATTCTGCTTTGGGGGATGTTGGACAGACACTGAATCTTCTGAGATAACTAGGGGAGTAAATTATATAAAGTTCACAAAATTGCATTACTTCTATTCATAACTTCTATTGATTACTTTACAAAATTTATGTGAGTTCCAAATTGGGAGATCAGGGAACAGGTTACTAGTAGAGCTCTTGTCTTACATGTACAATGCCCTGACTTAATATTCACCAGCGTAAAAAATGTCACTAAGTTAATTGTTTTTAATTAAATAAATGCAGAGATGTTTTTATTTTTCATTTGCTCCATTAAGAAGCCTGGAAAAGAAATCTTACCATAACTTTTTTTTAATATGGAAAACAATGAATTCCTATTCTCAAATGTCAGGCAATATTTGTAAGCCTATATTCTGATGACAAAATTAGTATACATCAGGATTTTAACAATTCTATATTTGATTTGCAATTTGGGGTGAAAAGAACACTCCAATTGACTCTAAGGATACCACAACTATAATCAGAAAAAAAGAAAGAATGAATCAAAAGAAAAGCAGAGAGACAAAATTTCCCACCTTCTAAGATGCAGTGGACTCTCTAGGATGCTGTGACATTGTTGTTCTAGGCAGAATACTGTTCGTCTCCTGGTCCAGATATCTTAGGACTAGGCTCCGCTTCCTTTTGTAATTTTTGTTACTCTCTATTTAAATTGGGGATAGAGAAACATAAAGGTCTTCTGATTATATAACATGGCCCATATATAGCATGGCCCATCATTCCTCAGTTTAGTGTTAGGCTCCTCCCATACATCAACCTTACACCAAGTATTAATGTATATCAAAAGCAAGGCACTGTAGTAATACTCTTGAGACTTTCTTACATGATATAAGAAAAATATATAATTATTTAAAAAATCATTATTTATTTTGGTTCTTTGTGAATAATACATAAAATGACAGTTTTACAAAACTGTGAATAATGTTTTTGTCACTGACTAGTTGCCTACAGCTATGTGGGCTGATTTCTCAATTTACCATTCAGTTGCATTGACCTATAAGTCTCTTTCCATTTCAGTGTTTCTTTAATTACTCTGGCTTTGTATAACTTGAGATCAACTATGGCGATGCGTCCATTCTCTTCAGAATTACTTCTGTGCTTCAAGTCTTCTGTGTTTTCTTGTGGATTTCTGGAGTTTTTTCAACTGTTCTCAAAAATGTTATTGCAATTTTTGTAGGAATTACATTGATTCTATAGATATCTTTTGATAATATACCCAATTTCACAGAAGTAATTCTGCCAAGCCATTAGCATATGTTCTAGTTGTTTCCTCTTGCTGTGATAAAACATTATGGCCAAAAAAAAAAAGCTTGGGAAGGAAAGGATTTATTACCTTACATATTATAGTCCATGCTGAAGGAAAATGGAGGCAGTAACTCAAGCAGGAACCTAAAGACAGGAGCTCAAGCAGAGAGGAATGCTGCTTACTGGCTTGTTGCACATGGCTTGCTTAGGCTACTTTCTTATACAGTGCTGGACCACCTACCCTGGAGGCATTATGTTCACAGTGATCTAAGACACTTCCATACCAATCACTAATCAATAAAATGCTCTACAGGCTTAATGAGCAGTCAATCTAATGGAGGCATTTTCTCAGTTGAAGTTTCCTCTTCTCAAACTAGCCAGCACACAGTGTCATCGTCAGCTTTTTTCTCTGTGTCTTAAAGAGTTGTATATGTCATCTATGGCCTTTGTTATATTCATTCTTAGGTTTTCTTTTTAAACTGTTACAAATCTGATTTTTTTTTATTTTCTGGTTAAGAGTTTTGGAGATGCATATGTACAGAAGCTACAGTTTTATATATTGTCATTTTTCTTTAACCCTGTTGTTTTGACGAAAGCACTTATCACATCTCAGGGTTTTCTACTTGAGTCAGTAGAGACTTCTGAATACTGGGTTATGCCATATGCGTGTAGAGATAATTTGATGTCTTCCTTTGCTTTGCGTGCCCCTTTACTTCTTCCTCTTGTCTTATAGCTTGTAATAAGGGATGTTAGGGCTCTTGTGACTAACAGAGTGAGTGCTCTTGCTTCCTTCTCCAAGCTAGAAGAAATTCAATATAATGCTGGTAGTAGGTGTGTCATACAGGTCTGTTTCTTCTAATCTTGGTATTCTAGTGCTTTTATCATGAAGGAACTGAATACTGTCAAAGCTATATTTGAAATCTGTTGAGATGATCATGTAACTTCTGTTTTTAATTCTGTTTAGGTGTAATATTATATTTATTGATTTGCCTGTATTGAACTAACTTTGCATCCCTGGAATGAAGCCTACTTGGATAATGATGTATGAACATTTTGATGTGTTCTTAAATTCAGTTTTGTAAGTAATCAGTAAGTGTGTTGCGATTCGATAAGTGCTGTGTATTAGTACATTTTCTGTTACTTAAGATACTTGATACCATGTGTTTTTATATCGAAAAGAGTTTTCTTTAATTCATAGTATTTGAAGTGTCAAGTCCAAGCAAGTGTTGCTAACCTAATGAGGGCCCAGTTGATTGTGATGCATCATAGTGATAACACCAATGGTGGCTTGGAGTTGCTATAAAGGTTGTGATCACATGGCAAGATAGATAGCCAAAGTATAGGCACGTTGTCGGTCTTTTTCGTTTTGTAACAGTTCATTCTTTTGAACTAACTTGGATTCTGTGAGGGCATTATCACATCCTCCTGAAAGCACTGGCTTTGCACCAGGCTTAAAGGTCTACAAAATCTACCAGCCCTACTTTTGTGAGTTCCAAGAATCCAACACAGGAAGCACTAGGAGATATACTGTGTCTAAGCCACAATGGTCTGTTATGAAGATAGTCAAACATAGGAAGCGTTGTATAAGTCTGACTCATCCCCGACCCCCACACAGAATGTAAGGCAATTAAGTTAGGCTACTTTGCACTTTTATTTAACTTTACTGAAATAATAGAAACAAATTGGAGTTATAATTTTTAAAATAAGGTTCATTAAACAAATCAAAAAACATCAATAACAGCTAGAGGGTAGTGAAGGACAGTGGGATGTAAGGGACAAGTTTGAAACACCAAATAACATGCTCATTTGAAGTTTTTACACTGTTTAAGAAAGATCATATAAGCCTGGTCTACAGAGTGAGTTCCAGGACAGCCAGAGCTATACAGAAAAACCCTGTCTTGAAAAATAAATAAATAAATAAATAAATAAATAAATAAATAAATAAAAGCAAAAAACAAAACAAAACAAAACAAAAGAAAAAACAAAAAAGAAAGATCATATAAGACTAAGAGGCTGGTTTACTAGTTTATACCTTAAATGTCTAATATACATAATATGTGTGTATGTGTTTTTCTTTCTTTGTAATCTAACTTAGTGAATGGGAAAAAAAGAAATATGACAGACAGTGATGGATATATGAATGGAGTGTGGATAGGCAGATAGATAGATAGATAGATAGATAGATAGATAGATAGATAGATAGATAGATAGATAGATAGATGCATACATACATACACAGATAGCTTGCTGCAGTATGGGTAATCTTTTCATCAAAAACATGCTAATTTTCTAGAACAATCATGACAAAATATCACAGCCTGAGTGGGTTAAATAAATTGATTTTCCTACAGTTTTCAAATGTTTTAGAGGGGCAACCCCAATTTCACATGATCCTCCTTTTCTAGACTTCCAGGTGACACCTGCATGTTATCTCCTCAAGCAATCTTCATTCTGAGAACACATCTCTAGTGCCTTTCCATGTGTTTAACTTTGCTTCTAATGATAACAGTCAAATTGAGCTGGCCTCATTCTAAGTCAGTGACCCTCTTTAAAGGAACTATTTGCAAACATAGTCACATGCTAAGGTACTTGAGATTAGGGTTTTTACTTTTTTAAAGATGTATTTCTTCATGTATCTGGGTACTCTCCTCTGCATGGACTCTGCACACCAGAAGAAAGCATCTGCCAGCTGTGAACTACCATGTGGATGCCAGGAATTGAACTCAGAACCTTCTGAAGAGCAGTGAGAGCTTTTAACCACTGAACTATCTCCCCAGTCACAAGATTAGGGTTTTTAACATGTACATTTTAGGGACAACACAATTCACAAAGTATAATGCTTTCACCAGTAAAAGGCAAGTTATCCAGTAATAGTCTGTAAAAGGAAGAATTGTGTTGTGGAAAATTTCCTTTCATAGCATTTAAAGTGTTTAATGGCTGCTTAGATTCAGAAGGTGAATTATAGAAAGAGCAAAAACTGTCATTGTATTTACTGCCTGAATCAGCGGGTGTCGCAGCACTATAATTAAGTAAAATCAAAGCATACAGAATGGAATGTAGATATGGAGAAAGGAAGATAATAGTTCTTTAATTCAGTTACCAGCTGTTTATCATGTACCTAGTTCTTTTTGAAAAACAGACTGGGGTTCTCTGAATATCTATAAAACATAAGAAAGTTCAAGATGGCTAACAAACATTTATACATGTAAGCCTGAAGCTCAGGGGGTTCCAGATATGGATTTAAAAGTTGAAATTTATTTGCTTTTATCAGCATTTACCTGGACCAGGGCCGAGGCTCAGGGACACAGGGTTTGCCTATCTCATGTAGAGATATGGGTTTAATCCCAAACCAGCAAATGAAAAGGTAACACCAAAATATTCCTTAGAACTATGAATTCAGGCACATGTTTCTAAGAACTAAAGAATAACTAATAAAAACTTAGGAGGGTGGTTCAGTTGGTAAAGTGCTTAGAGCCTACAAATGAGTTCAGATCCAAAGCTCTACCTAAGGAGTCTGAATTATAGAATGTGAGCTCTGGGGTTAGAGACCTTGTCTCAAAAAATAAGAAAAAAGCAATTGAGAAAAATGATACCTGCTAATGACTTCTAGTTTCCATATAGAAGTACACACATATGTGCATGTGTGCGCGCGTGCGCGCACACACACACACACTCACACACACACACACACACACACACACACACACGCATACACCACAAAAGAATGATGAAAAGATGGAAAACCAAATCATTCAGGGAAAGTCGGAGAAGAATAAAGGCTGACTTCAGTCGTGATTATGTCCAGTTAGCATTGCTTGTGAGGTTTTCATATGTGTGATTTTCAAGTGAATATTATAGAATACTAGCTTTAAACCACATCTCTATCTAGGTCATAAGAGCAATGCTAACCTATTAATCTCAACTTTGTTCCTGGGCAAGGCCATTGCCGCAGTATCTTTTCTAATCTATGGTCAACAGGAAGCAACTCAGCCCATCAGTCTGTTCTCTTTCCCAGACAGTCTTCTGCATCTGGCAACCTACTTACAAACACTTAATTTGCTAAGGATAGACTGCAGAGGTGAACTGTAGCTGATTGGCTCAAGTTGCCACCAACTTTAAACATCTTGTAAAGTATCCACAGACTTTCTTCATCTTTTGCTTGGCTGTCTAAATTTCCCCTGTTTCCCATTAGTCTCACCAAGAGGTCCCTATACTGTAGTAAGAGCCTCTTTCCCATTTAAAACCTTTGATTACTCTCCCAGACATCGCTTCCTAGTTTGGTAGTGGAAAGGAAAAAAAAAAAAAAAAAAAAAAAAAAAAGATCAGGCTCCAGGGGAGAGGTTTTCTAGAATTAAACAAACAGATTACATCAGTGTTTAGTGTTTTCCTGTTCTTTTAAGAATTAGAGCAAGTTATATCCTTGTCATGTGGAGTTGGACCAAGAGGAAGGTCGCCAGTTGTTCCACGAGGAGAATGTTAAATGGCCTCACCATCAGTTAGTCATAGCTGATGATGTTGGCTTCTGTGATCAGACATTCATTTCCTCTCAGCTACAGCCCCCATCATCATTATTGCTGTCTTGCTGTGGATGATTGAGGCTGCCTGTGCACTCTTCAGGATCTTGCCTGATCCCAACCATCTCTAAGGTCATTGCTTCCCTCATTCTGCTTGATCGCCAACTCTCCCAAATGTCTCCATGTGTTGTTTTCCTCAAAACATGTACAAAGCAATTTTCTCTAAAATGTATCAGTATAATTGAGGCCTCTGTTTTCTTCCTCTAAATAGTAAAGCTATTCATTACACATTCTCCAAGTCCTTATAGCTCCAAAATTTAGTGGAAGTCTAACATTTTGAAACTTCTGCTGAATAAGTCTTACATCATAAATTAAATGTACACCGTGTCAGGCTTTAGAGAAATGAGAAAGGAGCCAAATACCTGGTTCATGTGTTTATTGTTTCTTCTTGGTGTCTTGGTTTCTGTTGTTTGTTAGAGGTCTGCTTTCTCCCTCTCCCTCCTCATCACTTTCTTCCTCGTCCTGCTCAGCTTGAGTATAATGATAAACCCCTATTTTTACCCATGGTGATGGCCCAAGTCTAGGAAGTATCAAATAATTTAGTCTTTACTTGGTCCGATGGGGTTGGGAACAGAAAGAAACAGAGCCTGGGGCAGATACTGGAGGTTTTATTTGTGTCAGAAGCACAAAGGCCCACAAAGATTGTGTTATTGAGGAAATAATACACTGAGGGCCACAGATATATCATAGATGAGTAAAACTCAACAAAAAGTAGTATGGAAACTGCAGAACACACACCCCAGATTGTAGGTAGCATGGAAACTGCAGGATACATGCACCCAATGGCAGGTCTATCATGATTCATCACGTTTCAGATGAGCACTGGGGTCTCAGAGGTACCTGATCACTGTGATATATCACAAATAGGACTTTATATTTTGTACATGTTTCATTATCCTGTGATACTACCACCCTGCCTCATGACCTCTAATTGCAAGTTTTTGCTCTGAAAAGTCTCAAGGATTAAAATGAAGGTTAAAAAGTTCAAGAAACAGGAAGCAGTTCTATGAGACTCAAGGTTACTGAACATTGGGGATGAGGTCAGAGAAACCATCACTTTCCACTATGAGACCTTATATTTTAACTTGCAGAATAAAGGAAGCTATGAGAGTTGTAGGGAAATGCCTTGTCTCTTGAAGGAGATGGAAAAGATTCTAGAGCCTTTATTAGAGAAGATAAAAGGAAACTGTCACCTCCCTATGTCCTAGAAGAAGAGGAAAGCTCCAGGAAAAAAACAAAGGTAGGTTTGTGAGATCTATGAAATTTTCAAAGGAGAGTCTCCAACTTTGACATCTTTGGGCTGCAAAGCACTGAGTCTTACAGAACAACAGAGCTAGAGGCATGTCCACATCTTCACATCTTGCTTTTGCAATACCACAACCATCATACAACTATGTAAATGTTGCTTAAATAACATGTACTGGTCAATGAGAACTTGAATGGAGGCATCTCTCCTTGATGACAGCAATTCCACTATGCATACATGAAGGACTTTGCAAAGCCACTGCATAACAACCCATCTTATATTTACTTAACCTTTAGTTTAACTATTTCTAAATGTAATCTCTGTGCTTTTTATATACATTGTATGTATTGTCGATTAGTATAATATGGGCATAAGTAAAAACATATTCATTCATTCATTTACATCTTTGGATTGATCTTGAGGCCATGATCAGAGCCAACACAAGGAAAAACAAATGGAGAGCACACAGAGCCAGCAGCAGCACACATACCAGGTGCTTTTCAGGGTCACATAGCCAGCAGCAGCACACATGTTAGGTGCTTTTCAGGGTCACTTGAACCATTCAGGTATTATTCTGGGAAAATACTTAATGACAGCAAACAGTTCCACTACATAATTTTAAAGCACAGGCTGTAAAATAGTATGTATACTGTGAACCTGATTTTAAATCATGTAGATTTCTGTGTACATTTTAATATATTATGTATTTTAATATATGAAGTTGTTCATAGTATTTATCTCTTGATCATAAGTTGATTTTTCTTTCTTACCAATTATATATTCATAACCTTAGTTTCATTTTGTAATTTAAGCAGCTATCAAATCAATATTCCCCTTAAAGTTTGTTTTCAAATGCTTATTTGTGACACTTTAGGGCTCTCCTCTGTCTCACCCTTGGAGGTTATGAAAGGTCACACTGAACAACAGGACAGTGAAGTGATATTCCAGACCCTTCAGCCAGCCTCTGTTACAAGAACCAAATGTTTTCCTGTGTCATGTTTTTGCTATAAGGACTGTGTTCCCATGTCTACGTTAGCAAAGAAAGAAAGAACAAAAAGATATTCTCACTCCTGACTCATAATTTCAGACACTTACTTATAATACTGCGACTGTCTTAATTTTTATTTTTTTTTCTATTTTTTCTTGCTTTTTGTTATTTTTGAATTTTGTGTATGGGCCCTGCATTTGTGTCATTTCCTCTCTTTCTCCTCTAAATCTTCTTGTGTGCTCCTCTTCCTCAAATTAATGACCTCTTATTCCTTAATTATTATTGTTACACATATACATACACACATGCATATGTACATACATACATATAAATGTATAAATACAGCCAGCTGTGCCTGTTTAAAGGGGTGTGTGTGTGTGTGTGTGTGTGTGTGTGTGTGTGTCTGTCTGTCTGTCTGTCTGTCTGTCTGTCTGTTTGTCTGTATATCCGTATGTCTCCCTTGGGATCCCTCTCTCAGCAGACAATAAATCCCAGTAAATCTTTATCTAGTGTGGGGGTTTATGAGATTTTCCTTACCAATGATGGCATGTAAACTAGTATTGTCAAGGACCAGATCTTGTTGAGACAACTTTCAAGTTATATATATATAGAAGACACTATCTGGAGAAGATATCCTGATCTTCTGGCTCTTAAAATCATTCTCCCCTTCTTAATGTGTGAAAGCAGTCTGCACTCTGTGGAGACATTCTTCTTTTCATACGTAAGCATCACAAAACCAATAAATGTATATTGTGTTCATTCAGTGTGCCAGTTCTTACCCAGCTCTAGGAAACAGATAAGCATGTGTTGAACAAATAAAATAAATTTTAATCGGATAAAGCCAACTTTGTGGGGAGCCAGAGAGAAGATGGTATATCACCATATCACCATAAAGGGAGGCATTCAGGCCAGAGTTCAGACAAAATAGATGTACAATGCTTAGTCTATTTTAAGAATGCTTAGCTCACCTAAAAGTTAGGGAGGTCTTTTTAAAATTTTTTTAATTAGATATTTTTTTATTTACATTTCAAATGCTATCCCCTTTGCCGAGATGGTCTTGGGTGGCTTCAGCTGTTAACTTCACATGACCTAGAGTAATTTGGGAAGAGAGCATCCATCAATTGAGGGATTGCTTAGATCAGATGGGCCTTTGTGAATGTCTGTGGGAGATTGCCTTGATTAATTGATGTAGAGTAGTCCAGCTACTGGTGGTGACACCATTCCCTGGACATGTTGTCCTGAACTGGATAAAAGTCTAACAGGATCAATTATCATGTTTCTGAGCACTCAGACAGAATCCTCCACTGCTCTAGCCCTGCTTCTTTAGCTGTGAAGTGAGTTCCTGGTCAGTAGTCATTGTTGTACAGAATAGCAAGTAGACCAGCAAGAATCTGAATTCTTGCCTTCAATCTGTGCCTTGACATCCCTCATTGGTGGACTGTGGCCTGAAATTGTAAGCCAAATAAACTTTTTCTCCCCCACCCTCCCCAAAAGAAGAATGCTTAGCCCATAGGCATTAGTCATGCTGGACGGAACCTTTGCTGTTCATCACTGTTTCGGAAGCTTCTAACTTCTCATCTGAATGGTCCTGGGCAGTGGTTTCTCTTCCACAAGCATGAAAATAGAGGCCTATGGAAAATTTTCTATTCATGAAGTGGCACTGCTGCCAATGCAACCACAAAGTGAAGAGTTTAAAGAAGGTACACATTATGCTGAAGAAAGATAAATGAAAAAAAATACTACACAAATTACAAATGCCCTACAACTACTTTTTGCATAATGAACAAATTTAAAAATTATTGTATTTTATACAGTCTGTTTGTTAGCAAGGATCTTAAAATGCTCACAGGGTAAGTGCAGCAATTATACTTCAAGCATAAAAATTAAGAAAAAAATTAGCAACATTAATACAGTATCTAGATCTACTCAACTAAAAATAATAAAATTAACCATAACAACAGCTACTATGCATATTCAGGTGAATTCTCAAACAGCAACCTTCCTAAGTTTATCTTTTCTATGTTAATATAATTCTTTTGAGTTTACTAAATGCCCTTGAACATCACAGAGCCAGAAAATAAACAAATAAAAATAAAAATAAAAATTCCATTCTTTTCATGTTTAGTACAGAGAGCTTTGTTCCCAAGTGATAGAACTTGAATAATGATTCAGGATGAAGTTTCTGACTCACTCTGAATAGCAGAGGTGCTGAGCTCTTGTGAGCACAGTTAAACTGAGACTTCCTTCCAGGTAAGGTGCACAGTCAGAAATTTCCAACTTGCATCTTCCACTGTAGAGTAGCAACATGTACTAACTGTCTCTAACAGCGTGGGAGCCATAACTGCTAAGTAGAGGGAGTCCAGAGAGGGCTAACGAGGAAAGCTTTTCATGAGTGGTATGAAATTTGAATGTGGCATGTGATGCATAGAATTGTAGAGAGATGAGTGATATGCACTGAAAGAAACTCCAGGAAGTAATGGCACTGGATGCACATAAAATGTGTTCATTGGTACTAGTGCAAGCAGAAAATAGCTGAACAAAACCATTAACAGGCTTGGTGATGTTCCAGGCAGACATGAACTTTAAATGATTTAGGTTGTTGAAGACAGCTTCTGAATGGGAGTCTAAAACAAAGCATCATCTTGTGGATGAGAAAACTGTTCAGACCATATGAATTCTTCCCTTTAAAACAATCAATTTGATTTGTTCCATATGTCTTCCATCCTGCTAACAGTTTTTGAAACATAATAGAAAAACAATTCTGAATAAATTTTATAACAATAATCTGTAAGTCTGTGTCTTAACAGAATAGTTTAAAATTAATTTTATCACAAATTTATTTCAATGAAGATATCACAGCTACTATCTGTTATTACATATCTACACTATAAAATGTTGGACAAAACATTTAAACAGGAAGATGTGGGCTGAGGAGAACCTTGTTAAAACCAAAAATTGGATGAAAATACATAGCGAGACTGAATTTAAAATTAAGAAAGAGGATACACAGGTGTTACCAGCTGTCACAAGCTTCAGAGAGAAAGTGAGGGCCAGTTTCTTGTTAGTTATGCTAAGTAGTAAATAAAACATTTTTATTCTTAAAAGTGTTGTTATTCTATTAAAGTCTTTATTGAAGTAAGTGCTGTTTTATTTTAAATTGACAGATAAGAATTAAACATATTTATGAAGTACAAAGTGATCCATATATATATATATATATATATATATATATATATATATATATATATATATCATAATGTGGTTTGCATACTCATCACTTCAAATGCTTGAAAATTTGCTCAAATTTTTCTCTTCTATTTTGAAAGGCAGAAATGGTATTTCTCTTTTATTTACCTTAGCACTCCAGACTGTCATCTTATATAGCTTTAACTTGATGCCCATTTTCCTGTCCCTCCCTTAACTTTTCCACACCAGACCAGTATACTAGAGGATTTAGTTATTGCTATTATAAGTGTTTACTTCAGTAAGTTCAACATTTTTTTAGATTATGCACATTGATGTCACATGTGGTGTTTGTCTTCCTGGAACTGGCTGATTTTATTTAACATAAATCCCTGCAGTTTCAGCCCTGTTGCCATTTAAAACAATTGAAGGATTTACAAATTTGTGGAAATGTAATTTGCAATCCTAGAATTGAAGAATTAATGTTCCTAGAATGTTCAACTTTCATGAAAAAATTGTATGGATTCATATTGGAAGCAATACCTTTCAAAATACCAATGCAATTCTTCATACAAATAGAAAAGCAACCCTAAAATTTATATGAATATTTATAAGAATATACCCCCTTTCACATTTTACAAAGCTGTAATTACCAGAGACACAGACAGAACAGAGAAAACATGTGAAATCTAAGGTCAATTGATCTTTTATAAATACTAAGTCCACACGTGGGGAAGGGGTAGCCATGGCAAACAGATGATAAACAAAACTTGCTGTTGACATGCTAAAGAATGAAACTGAATTCCTATTTCTCAGCAGGTGCAAAGATCAACCTGACACAGGTTAAAGACTCACCCATACAACCCTGACCTGTAAAACTTCTAGAAGAGAAAGTGGAAATGCTTAATGGCATGGGTATGGTTAAGGACTTTATAAATAAATCTACAAAAGTATCAGCAACAAATAATAGTTCATTTCACATTAATCTTAGTACATGAAGCAAAAAGAGATAATATCCAAAATTGCAGGCAAATTATTTTTCAAAATGACTACATAATTCCCACGAGCAACCTAAACATTTTAGTCCCTCAATATATTTGCCATTATGTACTCTTTTGCATCCTTTAAGTATAGGTAGTCTAGTGGATGTGAGGTGATATCTCATTATGGTTTTCACTTGTTATTTATAGCAAACCAGAGAGCAAGAGAGCAAGCAACAGTATTCCTCTATGACTCCTGCCTTAAATTCCTGATTTTCCTCAATGATGGAACTGGTGTGACAGAACTTTTTTTTTTGCATGTACCTGTTAGCTATTTACATGTCTCCTTATGAGAAATATCTATTTGAATCTTTTATTCATTTTTAGATTTAGATTGATTTTACCATAGGGCTATGTGAGCTCCTTATGCATATTGGCTTTACTGTATTTGAACACCTCCATTTTCTGCTGGTTAATCCCTCATAAGATGACTCCCTTACATCTATTTGCTTCCATCCTAGAGACATTTTTTTTCATTGTGCTTTTGGTTTCAAATATGTATCCCTATTTAGTTCGATAAATTTTGTTTGCCCATTCCTGATTTGTATTTTAAGATAAATTTTATTAGATTAATAAAAAACAAAAAAAGATAATTTTCCTGTTTTAACTTGGATACCTTCTTTGGAAAACATCTATTCCAGTCTTTTAGTCATTTCATATTTTATTATGTATGTAATTTTTTTACATTATTAGAAATATATACAAATATTTTATGAGTTGTATGATTTTTAATAATTCTTTACTTTAGTCTGTTGATTGTTTCTCATGTTTTTGAGCATGGTCACTAAAGCACTAAATTTTTTTGTTCCTTTTTTAAATTATAAATTTTAAATATTTTTAGTTTTCACAAATGAACATTCTGTATTTCCACTAATATTTTCTACATTCAATTCCTTCTGTGCCCTTCAACTACCTCTTGAACTTATGACCTCTTCCTCTATTATTCACACACACACACACACACACACACACACACACATTCATCTTACTAAATACATATATACCTGTCTTTTGGTTTTATACCTTGGTATAAATAACCTATCAGGTACTGTATCCCTGGAGAGAACTGATTCTCCTCCCTCAGCAGCCATTGACTGCCTCTAACTCTTCATGTAGGGATGAGACAATATGAAATCAGTCCCCTCCATGTTGGCATGTTAACTGATGTGATCATTATATAGGCCTTGTTCATGAAACTGTAGTGTTGAGATTTGATGGGTGAAGCTGTCAGGCCTAGAGGATACTACCGAGCAGCAGACAAAATGCTTCTCTCATTCTACCAGTCTTTCTGCCCTCTTCTGTGGTGTTCACGGAGCCTTAGTTGTGAGTCTCCAGTTAATACATTGTACCACATGCTCACTTACTCTATATGCTTGATCAGAGGTGGAATTTGCAGAAAGAAGCATATTGATGAAAGGTGATAGCTACACTAAACTATGGGTATAAGTATTTAGAACATAATTATAACCTATACTGATATAGATAAATGGTAGTAAAAGGTTTCCTGGAGGATCTATGTCCTCTTTAGTTATGGGTAATTGGCTAGATTTACAGTATAAGGCATGGGTTGCCACTTATTGAGTAGAACTAAACTACAATTTTAGAGCTATTGGTTATCTATAAGAGATAAGTGCCACTATTGTACCATTGAGGATATCTTTCCACACTTCTCATTACTGTTCACAGACATTACAACAGGGTAATGAATCTTGATTGCTTTTCTCCCTTTGAAGTTTGCATAGTACCTCCTAATAGTTAAGAAACTGGTCCTTGGAAAGGAGGCTTTCCAGTCTGTTCCAGATCTAACTCTATACTTACAAGTCCTATGTCTGAAGGTTATGATATCTTCTGCAACATGTCCTATATCCCAGTTGTAGGATGCAACCAAAGGTATTGGCCAAAGTTTTATTTTTGTGTATGTACAATTTTCTATTTATATCTTTTTGTGTATATTAATTTGGTGATGTATCTACTAAATCATTACTTGACTCAAATCACCAAAATTACTCCTATCTGCCTTTCATTTTGTAGATTTTAATTACTAATAAGTAACTTAGGTTTTTTTATTATTCCAGATGAATTTGCAAACTGCCCTATCTATCTCAGTGAAGAATTGAGTTGGGATTTTGATGGGGAATAGGAAACAAAATGCCCATGAAAGGAGTTACAGAGACAAAGTTTAGAGCTAAGATGAAAGGATGGACCATACAGAGACTACCCCAACAGGGGGGATCCATCCCATAATCAGTCATTAAACTCAGACACTATGGCATAGGACAGCTACTGCCTACTTAAGGGACCCTGATATAGCTGTCTTGTACAGAAGTGGATTCTCATAATCATCTATAAGATGAAACACAGGGCCCATAATAGAGAAGCTAGAGATAGAACCCTAGGAGCTGAAGGGGTCTGCAACCCTAGAAGAGGATCAACAATATGAACTAACTAGAACCCCCAGAATTCGTGTCTCTAGCTCCATATGTAGCAGAAGATGGCCTAGTCGGCCATCATTGGGAAGAGAGGCCCCTTGGTACTGCAATCTTTATATGCCCCAATACAGGGGAACGCCAGGGCCAAGAAGTGGGAGTGGGTGAGCAGGGGAGCAGGAAGGGAGGAGGGGGAGGGGACTTTCAGAATAGCATTTGAAATGTAAATTAAGAAAATATCTAATAAAAAATGGAAAAAAAAGTAATTTATAAGCAAATATTGTTAAAATTTTGTATAGAGTAGTGTTAAACATATATAAATTCCAGGGAAAATACAGACACAAACACTCAATATTATACATAGTAACCCCCATACCATCTATTTTTTTAAATAAAATTTAAAGTGTATAGGGTACAAAACATGTGCTTAAAAATACATACATACAGGCACATGCTCAGAGTTCAGGTTGACTGAACCAAAGTGTTAATAAAAATGAAAATTAATCAACAAGGAATATTATGTAAAAATTAAAAACTTTTTAAAAAGACAAATATAGTCATTTCTCTGCAGCATGTACTTTTGCTCTACCTGCCTTTGCTCCGGGAAGTGAGAAGTGACTGCATAACTGGACCCCTCCCAGCTTCCCTTAAATCTGCCACTAAAAGACACAGACACACAAGTTGTTCAATTTCAACTTGCCTTCTGGGCAAAACCATGCCTTTATCAATTGCTTATCTCCACCTCTCCCATCTGCCCTACACTTCAGTTGCTAAGCTCCCTGACCACCTTTCTATAGGAGTGACCTCTGTGGTCAATTCATTTTTGAGATCTCCTATGGCTCTTAGTTCTTCACCTCCAAAGCATGGCAAACTCAGTTTTCCTCCCTTGTGTCTCTCTTTCCTCCTGAAAGTCCTGCCTATACCTTCCACCCAGCAATTAGCCCAGGGCTTTCTTTACTGACAGATCAAGGACCAACTGGGGAACAGGATCTTAACATCAGAACTGCCCCTGACATTTTTCAGACTTAAATATTAGAGAATAAGTAAAGTAGCCAGCAAGGAGAGTAAAATGTTGAGCTTGTAAAGGACACTGTACTCAAAACACAATAGGGATGGAAACAGTTAACCATTCTGAAAATAAAACTAGAGTTCAATAATGTTGCCTACTTAAGCTATATAAAGTTAAGGAGCTTATTTATAATTCTCATCTTAATATGAACCAGAACATAATTGTAGATTGTGATTAGTGGGGATGAATTTTTTACTGATTCAGAGACAACTTTAGATGTACTCCTTAGAGTGTAGGATCAGTTTCTCTATAGATGTTTCTTCTTGCTGTCATTTGACTGAATGTTAATAGCAACCTGCTTTTGCAAAAACATAGAAGTTTATTCTCTGATAAGTGGAAATGGACACTGTAAGAACCAGGAAACAAGAGACTGCCAGTCCTAAAGCTTATTAACTTTTGAGGCATAAGCTGATGGTTCTATCTGTGGGCATCAAGCTCTACAAGGAAGACAGCTGTAGCTGAAAGAAGTGGGGAAAACCGATGATAACCCAGTATTTGCCAAGGATGCCGCACACAATCCAGCCATATCCAAGCAGCAGCCTGCATAACTATAAATTCATAAAAGAATCATTTGCTTTGCAAATAAGAAAACTGAGCCATAGAATAGTTGAATAACCTGAGCAAGTTTGAAGGTAACTTTTGATACAATTGGGAATTGAATCGCACAGTGCAAAAGTCATTTTGTACGCTTATGTGCCTTTGCTCTGTCCTCCGGCTAAATGTAATGTCTCAGGTTCTTACAAACTGTTTTTAAAGACGATTCAACCACAGCATTCAAATTAAAAACTGCAATTTTCTGGTATATTAGGTTCTTTTTTGTCCATGTGACCAATAATACACAGCACAAATATGCTTCTCTGAGCTGTGGTTTCAAAGGATTCAGTCAGTCCATCTTAGCTGGAAAGGATGGCAGAGGAAGCAACTCTGTTCTTGGTGCCAGAAATCAATAGTGAGACTCCACACATGCCACGGCCTGGGAGAGGAGAGGCATACTGGGATCTAGTATCATCAATCAAGGTCCACCATTAGTAAACTACTTCAACTTGACAGCACACACTACAGGCTCTTTTGCTCCTTTAGGTTCCCAATCCTCAAACTAAGACCCAGGCATTCAAATGAAAAGCCTGTGGGCAATACTTGATATTCAAACCATAACAGGTGGTAACTGGTTAATGAATTTACTTTTGATCTTTAAAAACCATATGATGAAGCAGTGTAAGTTCATTTAAAACTATATGGCCTATTGAAATGTTTTTACTTGGCAAAAATGTGCATTTAGAAATATAAGCAGCAGCATAACTCCCAGAAACCTTGTAGTTCTGGTACCTTGAACACTTCAAGTTGTAGAAAACATGTGAAAAAAATGTAATAAGTATTGACCTCAGAAATTCTAGGACACCTTATGGACTGCGTAGCAACAACAAATCCTACTTGAAGAAATTTATATTTTTTAAATTTGCATATAGGTTTCCTCATGGTTTCCACAGAGATTGTTTTGGATGCTCTCTCCCACTCCTGTCTACTCTAGTTCTCTGTCCTACTACATTATTTGTACCCTTCTGTGATGGTTTGTATATGCTTGGCCCAGGTAGTGGCACTGTTGGTAGGTGTGGCCTTGTTGGAGTATGTGTGGACTTGTGGGTATGGGCTTTAATACCCTTGTCTTAGCTGCCTGGGAACTAGTATTCTTCTAGGAGCCTTCAGATGAAGAAGTAGACCTCTCAGCTCCTCCTGCACCAAGCCAGCCCCAATTAAATGCTGTCCTTATAAGAGTCATGGTATGGGTGGCGGGGGCGAGATGGCTCAGTGGTTAAGAGCTGCGACTGCTCTTCCTAAGGTCCCGAGTTCAAATCCCAGCAACTACATGGTGGCTTACAACCATCCATAACAAAATCTGATGCCCTCTTCTGGAGTGTCTGAAGGCAGCTACAGTGTACTTACATATAATAAATAAATAAATAAATAAATAAATAAATAAATAAATAAATCTTTAAAAAAAAAAAGAGTCATGGTATCTCTTCACAGTAGTAAGATCCTAACTAAGATACCTTCTATGCCCAATATTTTCTGTTCCTTCTCACATTGGTCCAATTATCCTCTCTGCCCACTTAAAGCCTTTTTTCCCCTCTCATGGACTTCTTTCCAATACTTATACTCACTTCCACATAAACGTACATATACATAAATTATACAGGTTCTTTTTAAGCATTTTAAATCATAATGAGCACTACCATAGCAATTGTGGGAATTTATAGCACATAGGGATGATACACTGACAGGATGGTGTGGGAGAGAGGCAGCTGTGTTATAGAAGCAAGTGTACCCAGAGCAGGGGAGGGATAAATAAACACTCCGCATCCTTCTTGTCATTGTCTCAATAATGTAGGAGCAACCCTAAAAGTTGAGTTGGATGGATGATATACACAGTGGTCTAGTCTTCTGTGACCTGCAGACCCTAACTGTGTTCAAGGTTTTGTGTTCTGGTGCTGTTCCTGGAAGCACAAAACCTGCTGGCAAAAACACCAAAAGAACTTTCTAGACTCACAAGCTGTCTTAGCTAGGTCTATTATTGCTGTGGAAAATAAATATCATGACCAAAAGCAACCTGGAGAGGAAATAGCTTGTCTGGTTCACTGTCTACTAAAGGAAAGCACTTCAGGAACTCAAACTGGGTAGAATCTGGAGGCAGGAGCTGAAGCGCAGGGCATGGAGTGGAACTGCTTACAGTCTTCATGTTCATCAGGGTTTGCTCTGACTGACTATTATTTGTTTTTATAGAATTCAGGACAACCAGCCTAAGGATGGCACCACCCACATGTGGCTGGGCCCTGCATGTAAGAAAATTCCCTTCATGCTTGCTTACAGCTTGCTCTAATGGAAGCTATTTTGCTTTCTCACCTGGACTGAAGCACATATTTTACATATCAAAGCATACCTGGCCTCTAGGTCATCCCAGTATCCCTCAATCCCTACCTGGCACATCCTGCCCCTAACCCTGAACCTTCTAGTCAGGGGTGGGGGTGGGAGGGTGGGGGAGGGAGGGGCTGGGCTACCTTTCCCCCAAAGGCTCTTCCCTATATAATCCAGACATTTGGTCTCTCTCCCTCTCTCTTCTCATTGCCTTCTCTCTGTATGAATGCACCCTTTCTCTCTTTCTTTTTCTCCCTTCTCCCATGGTTACTTCCCTGATTTCCTTCTTCTTCTTTGGGGCTGCTGAAGTCACCCACTAGAGAGCAGCTTCCCAATAAACCTGCCTTTAATAAATATATTCTAATCTGCCTTAAACTGGCTCATTTCACCAGCAAAGGAAAGATAATATGAGAAGGTCAGTCTGATTCCATGACAAGCTTCAAATTGCTAGTTAAGGAGACTAGGCCTAAATCTCTGTTTCCAGAACTGGACAATTCCAGGCAAGACTCAGAAACTGCCCCACTACCTGGTCTGAGGCAAGGACAATGGGTCAGGAGCAGTTTTCAGACTTCCTCAGCTAAGTCACCAGCAAGTTTCCGGTCCCCACACCCTGGTAATGGACACAGAAACTTATTATAGAGGTCACCTATCCTGGAACACTCTAATATGCTTTAAATCAGGTCTACAAGCTCACTTTGTTTTCTTTCTTGGCAGTGGGAGACCCCAGCATGCTGGACTTCTGCAGAATAAAGCATTCTTTGTGTTTACATATTATTTGAGTCTGGGGTATCGGTCTTTGGCAAATCATGGACCCTTTCAACCTATTAGAAGCATTTTCACTATTGAAGTTCCCATCTCTCAATTTGACATGAAACTGATCCCTGTTAGGGAGCAAGCTGAGCAGGTACAAAACTCTGCTGGGATCAGATTGTGGCAGGGAGACACCACTGCTTTACCATTAGAATCATGGACATAGAGTCCTTCCCCTTTTTCTGCCAAACAAACTTAACAGTTGTCTATGGAGACAAAAATATAAATAGTCAGTAGCATAAAAGCCACAAAGCAGAAATCGCTGCCTCTTCTCAGCAAGGGCTCTCCAAAACCTTATTACATTTTCTCTTGTAATTTCATGATCAATGCAAAGTTTTCTCTTTCATCTTGACCACAATTATGGTAAAATTGATAACAATGAAAGAAGAGTAAAATCCCTTCATCCCCCACACCAACTCCCTGGACTGGCCATTGAGAACCAAGAGACTAGCTAGTGTCCAATATCACTTAATCAAAATAGAAATACGTAGGAAACAACAGTCCTGATCATGTTTGGAAGAAATGTTTTTTGTCCAATTTGCTAAAATAAATAAATAAATTAATTAATTAATAAAAATAAAATTGCATAGACCAAAAACCATTATTTGGGTGGCAGATTCAGTTTCCCCAAAACACCAACAGAGTAAATCCTTATTTTGTCCTAATTTAAGTAAGGAGGAGTTGCATCTTGCTCCTGGGGTTGATTTACTCACTCACCTCTTTCTCTAGACAGAGACTGATTTTCACATGAAAAGAGATCTGGATGCTTTCAGGAACTTTGGAGCTGGCTTTCCCCAGGGAAGCTGGGGCTGGCTGCTGCTTTTTGTCATCTTTCACCACAGAAATATCTTCAGTGGGCCACAGAAGTTAGTAAAGTTAGCTCTGCTTTTATGAAGAACTGGGTGAAAATTAGGTTTAAGAAATGATAGCAACAGATATTTGCTAAGTCACAAACTTGGGTTTACAGTAATTAAGATACATGGATTTTTTTCTTTTTCTTTTTCTGTCCAGCACACTAATCATATTCCTTCGGGTTTTGTTCTAACTCAGATCTGAACATTCGGTGCTGGTTTGGGTTTCCCTGGGTACAGCCGATAGCATCAAGCATCCAACGCTAAGCAGCCCAATGCAGCTCCAAGCAGCTGGGTGAAGCGATGTTATCAACTGTTATAAGAGTAACAGAATTCTTGGGCTTGGGCTGTGTCTTGGCTTGTGAGATGTTTCAATTCTACTAAGGAGTTTTTAGGTAGAAAGTAAATCCAGATCGGTTCCATCCTAAACCCTGGGAATTTCATTTCAAAAGGGAGCAAAGGATTTGGATAGTGTGAACACAGTGTCAAGTGCAAAGGCTTAAATTATTAACTGTGGAAAATGCCCTCTGGTTGATGGTTGATACATACACTTACACCAAATCACAGGTGTTTTGAACAATTCGGAAGGCCTGCCTCTATTTCTCAACGGGAGGAATTCACTTCCATTCTCCAATAGAGCCTTGCCCCCCACTAAGGCTTCAGTTTGTATATCCTGATTGAATAAAATTGGTTCTTTCCAGAGTCCAGAGCAAGTTAGGGGTGGTAGAGGAGGGGACTTAGAGCTTATTCACGAGTGCCTGCTTCCTCCTAGAGGATCTGTTTCTGGAAATTTAAGAAATTCAGATGAAATGGGAATAGATGAATCCAAGCATCCTATGGCTCCAAACTCATTTCCAGATCCCCCTCTCCAGCAAATGACCCGAGTGCCAGCAAGTGATCTGACATTTTGCATCATGCCAAGGAACTGACAGCTGCTTGAGGATGATCTATGATGCAGGCAAGAGAAGTAGAAGGCCTGAAAAGCAGAGTCAGAGACTGGTGTCTAGAACTCATAAGTTTCCCAGGAAAAGACAATTGAAAAAGTTAGTATTCAAATACGTTATTGACAACTTTGGATACAGAATGAATCTTAGGTCATCAGTATGTGCACATGTCAGAGCTTAATTAGGAAAGGAAAGGAAAGCTCTACTCGAAAAATGCCTTTCATTTTAAAATGCTAGTCTATAAAGTTAATATTGAAAATCCCTAAGAGCATGTACTATCAGCCATTGTCTAGCAGTCCTGTAGGTGCCACCTAACACTTTAAATTCTGTTGCTATTCCTTCCGTTTGCTTCCTGTATGTTCTTTTTCTTTGAAAAACGGAAGTTAAAAGTACATGGTGGTCTACTAAACTATTGAGTAGAAAGTAATGTTTGGAAGCAGATCATTAGGTTTTGGCCAGTTTAACAGGCCTAAGAACACTTAACTGCACATTCATCCAAGTGGTCAGCATATCTCAGATCCCTGAAGGCCTCTTTGTTCCTTGTAGCAAGGCAGATTAGCAAACTAATAATATTTCCAGCTGCAAAGATGGAAAGAAAATTCCTGAGTGTGGCACAAAGAGAGCCTAATAGACCTGTTTACACATGTTAGCCTCTGACTTGAGGCTGACTCACAGAGAATCATTACCAGCTCCACCTGATCTGCTGTTAACACTTCCTTTGACCCCCTTAGTCTCTGCACCCAAGTATCTCACCAGATTCCCAAATAAATCCTTCACTCTAATATAGAATTTATACAAATTGAGGGTAAAACTGGTATCTTATTTTGTTGGTTGATTTCAGTCAATATGAAGTTCACTATATTGTTTTATTGATTACAGAATCTGTATCTCTATTGACTTAGAGAGTCAACTAATGCAGTGTTTGAGAGTATTGAGTAGAAAGCAAGTATGTAGTAACAACTGCTTATTTTTCTTAAGGATTTCATGAGTTTGAATAAATTTGTTAGATAACATTAACATGTAATATAGCAAACAGAAAAACGTTTAAAGCACTGATAAATTAATTTCCTTTTGATATCAAAATTACTCCCCTTTTCTTGTTTTATACTATTTATTGGCATGAGAATCAAGTTCATACTAAAAAAGAGATGATTTACACATAAAAGCTGTTTACTTTCTGAAGTGCCTGTGTATCTTGCCTACAATGTTTGACAGTAGCTCCTTCACCTTCTCCATCTTACCACACACCGTAGAGACTAGATTGGACTTCAAGACAACTTCACATATTAACTCCTTCTCTGTATGTTCATCTTTGAACAACAATAATAACAAAATAATTACAATTTATCTGTCCTAGAGGTTTCATTATCAATATATTGGGTTTTAATTCAAAGTCAGAACACTATTTAATGCTCTTGATATAGAATTTTTATATGTAAGTGTAAAAATGTAAGCCAAACATGCAATACATAGATACAGCAAAAATATGTGATATGAGCATATTAGTTAGGAATTAATTGGTGAAGTGGCAGATGAATGTCAAAGAGGAATCCTTAGACACACACAGAGAGCTTTCAAAGAACAAAGAAACTGATTTACAGATAGAAACTGTCACTACCTACCTGACAATAGTGCCTTAGACTCCAGCACACAAAACTCAATTGCAGTTCTCTGGACAGATATTTTTGTACCAATATTATCTCTATAGAACCACAGGATAACATGAAGAAAGGGACAGTAAGCCCCACAGGACATTCAGTCATTGTTTCGCTTATTTGAAAGGTTTAAGACTTTTTTTTTTTTCTTACAGTTTAATGTTAAGTGCTAAGAATGACCATGACTATATGTTCTACTCCATAGTATACCCATAGCAACTCTACAAATCAACACTGAGAAATATTTACAGTGCATGGAGTAGCTTGAAAATGACATGTCTTCATCAGGCCATGAATGAGTAACACAGCACCTAGTTTCCACGCCTAGAGCCAATTTTTGACCACACTGTACTCTGTTTTCTATAAATACCAAATAATACTTAGGAATATGCATTCTATCTAGATTGAAATGTCCCTGGCTGAGGAGGTCAGGGGTATTCAGGAGAGTCACACAACTCATGAACCAAGACTGGGAAGGGTTGTATGAGCCATGAATAATTGCTAGGGGAAGGAGACTCTGTCTGTCTGCAAGGACTCTAGTGATTCAGCTTTAGGATTTGTTATCCAAGCTGAGTTGAGGTTTTCATTCATTCAGCCACATGAGCCATCCATGTGTCCATAATTAACTCATCACCCATTCTCCCATAACTAATCCCAGTAAACCCACTGGTTCACGATATTAGACTCTGCCACTTGTGACTATTATGATGAACAGTGGCTACTACCACATTGTCCTTTATAATGTCTTCCTGCTTTCATCTCAGTAACAATGAAGACACGAACAAGATCATTTTCAACATGATATTTTCATTAATTGAAAATTTCACATCATACTTCCTGATCATACTCACTTCCCAGTCCTCCTATGTCTACAGACCTCCCTTATAACACCCCCTTCAAAGGAAAAAAAAAGAGGGAAAGAGGAGACCAAGTCCACTTTGTGTTGTCTGTATACCCACTGGAGCATGGTCAAACTTCCAATGTCCAGCCTGGAAGGGAAACTGAGTCCTTCTTCACCCGTACCCCCGCCAGAAGCTATTGATTGTGTAGAACTACACTTCAGTATCTCTATCACAACTTTT
>LR749563.1:2175769-2226896 GCA_902729485.2 Mus minutoides | reverse complement strand
TATAACACCCCCTTCAAAGGAAAAAAAAAGAGGGAAAGAGGAGACCAAGTCCACTTTGTGTTGTCTGTATACCCACTGGAGCATGGTCAAACTTCCAATGTCCAGCCTGGAAGGGAAACTGAGTCCTTCTTCACCCGTACCCCCGCCAGAAGCTATTGATTGTGTAGAACTACACTTCAGTATCTCTATCACAACTTTTAAAAAGGCTTTTTCTTTAGGGTGTTATTTTGAAGAGGTAGTTGGGGTAGAGGTGAGTGTTGTCACAGAAGCCTTCTATGATCCTCTTTCTCATCCGTGTCTACAATCATTGATACCACTGCAAGAGTAGCTTCATTGTCCTTTACAGTCCGTGGGAAGACAGAACCTGGGCTTGTACATGGTTTCTGGCAACATACAGACCACAAGCATCCACATATTCTCCAGCATCAGCACATGTCAAGGGCCTCTTCCTGCTCTCAAGTGGCAGTATGGCTAACAGACATCCACAAGCCTCTGTGCAGAAGCTCAGGCCCCAGACCAGTATGACCTCTGGGAGAAGTATGGACCATGGAGGTCCTTTCAAGGAGGTCCAACCCAGTAAAAGAGTGAGCCAGCTGCTAGGCAGCTTGGTGGGTTGTGAGGGTATGGGGTGATCAGCCCTCCTGCCCACTCCACTGCCACCACATCTGGCGGGGCCAGTGAAGTACAGGGCCAGCCCTCAAGAAATAATATCTTAATCTGAAAAATTATGCAGGGCCTTGTCTCTCAACCTTGTAGATCTCCATGCTCTGAAGAAGATTCCATTTTTTTCTCTCTAAAATCGAAGAATCTCCCTGCTTTACTAGCCCTAATTAAAAACAGTTCTAAGTCAGCAGGATTATTAATTCTTTTTGCATATAATTTCAATTCTAGTGTGCTTTCTTTAGAGAATAAATAGCTATTCATTTTGTATTCAGAGCCACGAGGCAAGGCTTTTACAAATAATGGGAATCTGCTAAAGTATGTTAAAAAAAAACTAAGGGAAAACACAATTAGAGAACTGAATAGTAGAAGTCTTAATCTGCCGAGGTAATATCTGTAAGCCAATCCTTCCTACACATCTCTCTCTCTCTCTCTCTCTCTCTCTCTCTCTCTCTCTCTCACACACACACACACACACACACACACACACACACACACACACACACACACACANTTTTTTTTTTCCTGAAATAAAACACAACTCAATACTTTTCAGCAAGAAAGTGTGAAAAGAGTTTATAGATGGTAAATTAAGCACTATTAGAGTAGCTTGATAAAATGCCATATTTTTCTTTTGCTTCCCATTAGGAATGTGAGCTATCTCCTTGCCTATTATATCCTATATCCACTTTTTAAATGCTATCTTATCATATCTACTTTTTATATGCTACCAGCCCATTAGTTACTTAAATCCTTAGGTACCAGGTTTTCCATGGTAGGATAACAGGGAAACCATAATTTAGTTAAAGTTCCCCCAAAGTGAGGTTGGTTACACTTATGATTCAGTGTGTCAAAAAGAAGCCAAAGAGGCTTTCTTCAAGTGAAAAGATGAATGTTTCTAAATGAGGAAAGTGAGTGTCCTAGTAGGCTTCAGCTGTCAACTTGACACAAACTTAGAATCACCTGGAGAGAAGGGCCCTCAATTGAGGAATTTTTTCTATCTCATTGGCTTATGGCCATGTCTATGGGACATTTTTCTTAATTGCTAATTGATATACTAGGATCCGGCCTATTGCGGGCAGTGCCATCCATAGGCAGGTAGGTTGGGCACTATAAGAATGCTGCCTGAGCAAGCCAGAAGTGTTCTTCATAGGTACTGCTTCAATTCCTGCCTCCTACCCCTGCACTGCCTTTCTTCAATCATGCAGGAGGCTGTAAGCAGAAACAAACCCTTTCCCACTCATTGGGATTTTGGTCATGGTTTGTCATCACAGCAAAAGAAAAACAAACTAGGGCAGGGGAGAGAGTGTGCTGAAACTGATAAGAACCAGAAAAAAGCAACAGAAACAGAAACAACAGAAGGTGGGCAGGGTTCAGTGCTTTTTAGTGTTCCCCTGGGGGCCTTAGAAGATATCCCAAACACAAGGGAGGAGGGTCTTTTATACTATTAGCATTAAATTTTTACCATTACTTATTTTTTAAGCGATAAGCATCTCAGTATTTAATTGAAAAAATAAATACTAAAAATGCACTGATTCTTCAAGCATGCACACATACATGCATGCACACATACATGCACACACACACACACACATACACACACACACACAGAGAGAGAGAGAGAGAGAGAGAGAGAGAGAGAGGCAACAAAATAAGAGGAAAAATCTCACATACCATTGTTGAATTTTGTGATATAGTAATTGGAGAAGATATACTGAAGATGACATAAATGAGCAAGTTCAAGCCTTCAGTCATGACCTACTGATTCATAGATTATATAGTCAGTTCAATAATCTCAAAGGTAATTTTGGCACCTTTCTCACTAATTCTTGTGATTTATAGTGATGGGTGACATGTGATGAATGCTGAGTGTGTGCTGAGTTCTTGGCTGAGTCTTTTTTTGTGCGTGTGCACATTAGTTATTTGTAACCCTTGCAACAGTTTTGAGAAGCAATTATTATTATTATTGGCCTACCAGCTATTATTTATTATGCAGCCCCTTTCATGGGTAAAAAACATCTGTGGGCCTATGTCATCCAGCATCCATGAAGAGTACTCTCTAATTTTTGTGTTTGCTATAAGTCTTGAAAACTGAACAGTTAGAGCAATGATATTCAAAGGCTCAAATAATCTTCACTTAGAACAGTGATTCTCAGCCTCCCTAATGCAGTGACCCTTAAATACAGTTCCTCATGTGGTGGTGACACCCCAACAATAAAATTATTTTGTTGCTATTTCATAGCTGTAATTTTGCTACTGTTATGAATCATACTGTAAATATGTGATACACAGGACATCTGATCTATAATTCCCAAAGTGGTTAGAACCCACACGTTAAGAATCACTGACTTAGGATGTCTCTTGATCTCTGTTGCCAGTGTTTGCAAAACTCTTCATGGTTTTTCCTATGGGTCCAATCAGCACACTATCACACTGTGTGTGTGTGTGTGTGTGTGTGTGTGTGTGTGTGTGTTTTCTAGGAATTGTTTCACCTCTAAGTAGTATGCCTAGCCCTAGATATTTAAATCTTATTCTCTTTAGAAAAATTAATTTCCAAGAAGTTTTGTATTCAAAGTAGATTTTCCAGGTTCTCTTTATTCATCAGACTGAGGTCAAGCTTCAGAGTCCCTTAGCTCTTCTCCTACTCCCTTTGTCTTATTGTCACTTGTCTGCTCATCTGAAACCATCCTGCCCCTTGTCTGGTTCAACAGGAACCTGGTTAGACCACAAAGTGATAAAGACGAAAGTTCCAAGGAGTGTGTCATGTAAAGATACTGAGGTCTAACAACAGTTTATACTTGGTGCTGAGGGCCTGTTAAGTGTTTAGAATATTAGACAGCAGAGAAGAAACCAATTACTACCGCAAACACAAAAGGAAAGAATTTGGAACTTTGACAAGGCAAATTTTCTGAACATCTCTACTTAATCCTTATTTCTTAGGGGCTCAAGGAGGCAGAAGACCCCATCCTTCTGGAGGTGAGCACTTTTCACAATAGTTGGCTCTGTGCCTAGAGAGAATGAAAGTCTGTCATCATAACCCTGTTTTTCACTGATTAGAGAGTAACACTGTGAGAAAACAGCTCTTATCTGCCAGCACGTGGGAGAGGGACACACCCATTGGTCTGAGCTCACTTTGTTTGACTTCATGCTATAGAATTTGCAGCTATTGTAAAAACCACATGCACTCACAGATACGTGCACACACACAGAGACACTCCATGACTTTTACTCATTTTACTCTTGTTATTCAATAAACGAGTTAGTTGGCTGAGTTCATATTGTACTCAAAATATGAAACTGAGCAGAATTCAAAAAAAATGTAATGTGCATGACATTTATGAAGTATCAATTATATTCTGAGGAAATCCAGGCAATCTTATAAAGAGAAAAGAAATCATTCTATTTCTGGAGACCTGGGCACTTGCCTACTCCACATCAATCATGCAGTTGATCTTCCTGACAGTAACTGTGAAACCTGATACAATTAAAAATGAGTCCATTGGTGCTAAAATATTCTCTATGCTTCTATCCTCCATGACTAGTATTTCTTTATTTACTCTATATCTATTATCTTGTGTCCTACACTCTAGGCACCAGAGTATAAGAGCTAACTCATCCCACTATGTTGGGGATAAAGCAAGTATAGCACACATTGGCTTAGAATAACAGCTCTTAGGTTCCCTTCCACTATTATTGAGGCATGTGGTACATAGGAGGAATTATGCTTTTGTCTACCCAGGGAAGAACATCAACAATGCATCCCTATCTTTCCACAGTGCTCCATCTCAAGTGACTATCAGGCGGTTATAGCCTTTGTAATGTGATCAGTCTCTTGCCTAGATTAGAATTTGTCAAGAACCTCACATAGATTGAGTTGTCTGTATATCAAGTCAAGGTACTGAAAATAAGGGTAGTGATATCCACCGTCCTGTGTGGCCCCAAGAGTCCCTGGAATATTTTAACACAATCTTTCCTTTTCCCTGTCTTCCTTCCCACTGCACACTTCCTTACCACACAGAGAAGATGAATAAAGTTAGGTATTACTCTAGAAATAAGAACCTAAAAGAACTTCTGAAAACCTGTACAAGGCAAAAGTAAGGTAGAAGAAAGGAAGGTAGCTGAGTCTCAAAGTTCCTACATATATGCTCATTTGCTCTATGTTAAAATTCTCACTTCAAATATCAAGCCAACAATAAGAGCATGAGGATCCTCTTAGAGAAGCATACTGAGTTGAGTCCTAAAGAGTTACAGTTTTCAAGGCACAGAATGGCTACTTCTAGTTAACCCATCAAAGGAAGGCTTAGTTTCCCTCTCACGGGAGTCCTTGTCCTTCCATTGGACCCAATGTACTCAAAGTCCGTGCAGATGCATAATAAGAAACCAAATGACCCTGGCTACTTAACTACAAGGAAAACTTCAGGATTATCTGCTTTCATTAACTCCTAGGTAGAATCCACAAGACAATCATAACTAGATGTTAGATTTCTTTAAAGATCAGAAAACAAATAAGAATGTTTCAGTTAATCTTTCTTTTCATTACAATACATAAAACTCTCTAGAGTCTCTGTGCTGACTGGCCTACATCATGTCTGTTGCTGATACACAAGAGTATGTTTAGGAAGCTCTTTTTGCAGAGCAGTAGTGTTTGGCATTCTAATGGGATTCGAGAAACAAAAACAGCTAATTGCATCAACTCATTTCCCAGAGCATTTTTACTCACCTCCTTTTTCCACTGGATTAAAGAGAGGCTATATTGTCCTTGCTTTTTGTAGGTCTACAATAGCACTGGTAATGCAGCAGAGTTGAAATGACAGAGTGACTTAAAGAAAAGTTTCATTGTGGACTTTGTAGAAGGCTTAAAGCTGAAAATCATGGACTTTAATTTATTTCTAAAGTCACAGTGTACTCTCTTTTCTTAAGACCTACTGAACTATAATCTGAAATGTGAGTTTGAAGAACAAAACTACAACTAAATTTGTTAGAGTTTGTTGAAGTCATATGACCTGGGAACCAGAAAGTAAAGCTACATGTGGTTGTCTTGAACTTAGTCTCTGAAGAATGACACCGGTCGATTACAAACTTTGCTAACATACTGTTTAGAATGCTTTCTCAGATTCCTATAACAGATGTGACATCATTTGCTGCTTTGTGTTTGACCCAGTCACATAGACTGGCCACATAGACTGGACAGTGTATTTGTCTAATTAGACTGAACAGTATATTCTTAGTTGTGGGTTTGGGTTTAGATTCACTGTGGCTGAGCTATAATGTTATGCCATGAAACTTATGTTGGTTTTCTCAACCTCATAAGCACATAGCATCTCTGGGTGGCTAGCAGCACACTGCTCAGTTCTGTAGCCTGGATGCTGAAAGTGAAGGTGCGTACAGGGCTGGCTTCTGTAGCAGAGTGTAGCTACACACTGCTCTGTGATTCTGGCAGGTTGTACTCTTTCAGCCACTTGCCCAGGAACTCTTTGATCTAGAAATGAAAGAAACACACACAATAGCTTACTTTTGAAATGCTTTGGCTAGCTCAAAAGCGGGGCAGTTCTAATCCCCCATCTAGCTATCATAAATTTCCTTCTGGTACTCCTGACTCAATAGCTTATAAATTTATGATCTATCTTTGCTCTCTTGTTCCTTATGAACAGTACCCTAGTCTTTGCTGCCCAAGATACTTCTGGCTGTCCCTTTTGGGGGGCTATATTCCTTCTCACCTACATTTCAGATGAGTTTTCTTCTGCAACTGGAGATCCACATTGTAAGTAGATGAAGTCAAATCCAGAAAGACGTTTTCTCTTACTTGTGAATCACAGATTATGATTAGACATTTCAAGCCATGCATGCATAGATGACATGACTATAGAAATGAAACTGCTTAAGGAAAATTGAAGAGGAAGAAAATAGGCAGAGTGGGGAGTGGAAATACAATAAAGTAGTGGTATAGTATATATTTGTCAAAGTACAGAGATTGGCAATAGTTACAGGACAGAGTAAGGTGTCACCACATGATATACTTGTAAGAAACATCATGAAACTTTTTATTATATACAGTGAATAAACAAATTGATCATTAAATTATTTCCTTGAAAGAATTTTTGTGGAAGTTTCCAAGCTTTAGAATCAGCAATTTATCTAAGTAAAATTATATGTGGGACCAGGAGGTTTTTTGTTTGAAAGTTTTTAAAACTCCAATATCCTGAAATAGAATAATTAAGCCAGATTTGTTGAACAAAATAAGTTAGAAATTAGAGCAACATGTGAATTTTAAAAAATGATATCAATCTCAACTCATTCACTTCTGCAATTTGTCAAAGTCTCATATTCCATGAAGATCTATAACTGTATATTTTAATGTTATACAGAAGCTGAAATATGAGATACAACCACCTTTCCTAGTTCTCTTTCATAAAAATGGAAGTCAAGCAAGAAGCTCACAGAGCTGTCAGACCCAACCTGTAAAGATGTGATCCCAACCTTATATTCTACCCATCCAGCTGAGACTGCACAGCAGCTGAAGGCATTGACAATTGCACGCACAGACCAGTGGTGTGGCAGGCCTGATGGCTGCCTTGGCATTTGAGCCCTTGCACAGAATAACCACAGTGTTGTAGCAAAGAACAAGCATGGGCCTGATGTTTGAAAGAAGTAAAAACAAAAAAAGAGAGAGGCAGGAGGGAAAGGAAGAGGGAAAGAGGGGAGGGAGGGAAGGAGGCAAGGAGGGAGGGAGAGAAGCAACAAACCAAGAACCAATGAATGAACTTTCTTAGCTATTCATATTTACTAAGAGATGAGAGGATTTCCTCCAGAAATTTCACGTAGAAAACTGTGTCATGTTTTAAATGCATTTCAGAAACTCAGTTTGACACTCTAGTCCTCTGTAACCCCGACCCTCTGAAGTCCTCCAGTGAAGCATCCCCATCCTTTCTCAGACACCCACTCCTCAGTTCCTTCTTCCCCACATATGTTTATTCCCTCTTACCTCACCTTAACAGTTTTGAGCTGTAGTTGATATAGTTACATATTTCCTTCTATATTCATAGGGTAAACTTCCTTCTCTTTTGCTGTCCCTTTTGCTTTGCAGCTAGCTTCACATATGATAGGCATTAATTAATGACTTCATTGAATGCTTCCCCCAAAGATGCATGAACCTCAATAGGCCGTTCTTTTCAAAATGGCTTAATTTTTGCCAGATCACAGCTGTTGTCTGCAGTCCTTTTGTAGTTCTCCAATAATTCTGTACTTTTCTCCCAAGGCATCTATGATTTTCCCAGCTGCTTTTCAATTCATTTTATCCAGTTCTGAAAACAAAAACCAGAAAAGTTACTCAGATTGGCAATATTTACAGGACAGAGTAAGGTGCCACTACAGAGGGAGAAAGGTGGCCATGGTGCTGAATTTGACTGTGTATTGTGAATAAAGATCTAGGAAGAAAGTAAGCAACCTACATGAGACTCTTGGTACATTTGTAATGAAAGATATCTGCCTGTGTTTGCTGACAAATCAATTTATAATTGCATGTGAGTGCTTTTTAGGAGAACAGCACAGGATAGCTCTCAAAATGTCACTTTACCTTTGGCTGAACATCCATTTCTACAAAATAGTCACTGTAATGGACTCTGAAAGTTTACTGGAAATTAACATTTTGGGAAGGAAAGGGCAGGGAGCAGGATGGGACAGAGAAACTAGTATTTAGGGAGATCTCGATGGTGAATACAGCCATCGGGGAACAGAGGCTGAAATGTCTGAGCTTTCTTCCTGTGTACATTTTGGTCTCTAAATGCATTCTGTCTGGAAGGATGCATTGGGGGATGGTGACAAAGCACCTCATACTCTGAAACAGTTGTCCACTGGGGCTGTCCAGGGTTGAACATCCAGGTGGAGATGAATCCTTTTTCCCACTAATGCTATCCTACAAACACATACACAGTTAAATTGCCATCAGATATCTGCCTGTCTAAACTTTCAATGATGACCCAGGAAGTTAATGGGGAACTCTTTTCCCTGGAATTCTCATGTTAATGTCACAGCATTTTATTCTGGTTTCACAGCTGTGCCCAAAGAATCCTGGTGTCACGTGACTCTGGTTACGCTGGAATTCCCCAGTTCCAAATGCCAGAATGCCGGACTTTCTTGAAATGTCAAAGCTGAGATAAGTGGAACAGGCTAATTAGTCATCTACTAGAGGCTTCCCTCCTGTCCTCTGAGGCTGTAGACTGCAGAGCTTAAGGGTTTGGATCACTTTATCTGCAATGTTGCAGTTATGGCAATGAGATATAAATGGTGAGAAATTAGCATTATAAATCATTTCAGAGAAATCATGAATCTGTCTGATTTATGACATGTGGGTTCCTCAAAATTTAATTTGTTCTTTGATACTTGTTTGGAAGGCATCAGATACCTGAGCCTAAATTAAAGAATTCTACAATAGCCTAAATAATTCTGCATTGTTAATTAGTATCTCTTAGAAAATCTTCCTTCGAAGTTCCTCTTTAACCCTATTTACCACATGTAATAATTCCCAGCTTTGGCTTTAGCTTGTGTGTCTAATTAAGCTCTTATAGTGACTTCCTCAAAAATATTAATTCTATTGAACAGGAATTTGGATTCTCATTTATACATACCTGGAAAATATAACTTTGAGAATTTCTAGGAATGAAAGCTTCCTAGCCTGATGTATTTGCTGATCCAGAGGGAGACCAACAGAATAGGGGCTCTAGAATGACCAACAGGATAGGGGCTCTAGAATGACCAACAGGATAGGGGCTCTAGGATCACCAACAGGTAAGGGAGAAAGAACTTCCTGGGTAACATTGTTTTCTTGAGTTTATAGTCCATCCTTTGAACTGAGCTAAAAAATAGGTTAGAGGTAAATGGTGAGTAGTTCTCTCTCCTATTATGGATATTTATTTGTATATGGGGCTGCATACATCTTTCCTCTGAAAAAAAAATTAAAAATAGATTTTTAAAGACCAGAATTTGAAATGTGTAATGATAATATATCCTGAACATTCTCAAAGCCTGGTTTTAGTAACAAAGTTATTCTTAAAAGTTTATCATTTTTAATACTTAACAATTTTAAATGACAATTATAATAAATAAATGAATGAAGAAATATTATCCTGGTTATCACATAGCCTATAGTAAAGTTTTACAACCATAACATTGCAAAATTTTTCATATCACATGCTCTTCAAGGAAATGTGAAATTAGTTTCCAATTCAGATTCATGGGGTGATTTTAAACAGTCGCTCCTATTTCATTTGTAAGGACAATATTTTTTTATCTTTCGAACTGAAATAAATATCTGTTGTTTCTTAGTAGGCAAGAGAAAGTATTTCTAAGAATAATAAAGTAGTAGTGTCTGAATTAAAATTACAGTTACTGCAGTGCTATTGTGTTCTCTGCCTTAAGTAAAGCTACTTGGAAATGGCTCTCACCGTGTGGTTCCTGTCTTTATTGGTCTGGAAACATGATGCTGCAAGTGTTTTTACAAGTGAGCAGCATTTTCAATCTGGTTATGGATATGGTTTTTTGCCTGTGGGAATAGTTTTTAACATCTGCATGTGGTTATTCTCTCTCTCCCTTTTTTTAAAGAAACAGAAGTGAAATACTGCAGAATGTGATGACTCACTGACTTCCAGAAAACCTTTAGAGGAATCTCTGTGGCTCTTTCAGAAAAAGAAAATGGAAGAAAAAAAGTCAAGCTCTTGTGGGGTGTTGACAAATGATGATGACCAGATGGCTTTCTGTGTCCATTATGCATAGAGGCTGCACAGAACTTTGAGTGAGACAAGAGCGAGTGACAGAGATTTACTATAGATCCTGGAGTTGATGCTTCTTTGTCCTTTAACTGGGTAGCTATGGGAGAAGAACCTCAGTAAGGAATGATGTAGAAAATAATAAGAAAAAATCAAGGAGAAAAACTTACCAAAAATGGAAGTCTTAGAAGTCTTAGAAGTCTTAGAAGTCTAGGGGGAGGCACTAAAGTACAATGAACAGAATGAGAGAGATCCAGAGAGATCTACATAATGAGGCAAAGAGAAAGGAAAGAGGAAGCCTTATCAAAATGGTCAGGTTCACAGTTCCAAAGAGTGGTAGGGAGAAGAGAAAATGAGAAGTTTCCTAACAAGTGGTCTTTAAAGACATTGTAATTATATTCAACTATAACATATACTCAAAAACTTAAGATGCTTAATCTCACATTATGTTCTTATTCCATTAAGTTAAATAAAATAATTACAACTTCTAATAAGTACTACAGTCACAGATATTTACAATAATTTCTTATAAAAACAATTGGAGGGACTATGTTTAAATAGAAACGCATCATCTCTGAGACAGACACATATAAAACAGTGTGCTTGGGACTATGCACGTGTGACTGGAGGGCAAACAAGAATGGGCGCAACTCAAAAGGACCAGTTGATTTTTTTCACTAAAAAACTAACAAAACTCTTGGAGCAAGCCAAATTAAAGCCGGAAAAAAAGAAAAAGAAAAAGAAAAATTAAGGGAAAAATTGAAAGCAAAAAAAATTTTTTTGAAAACTAAGAAAGAACTGAATTAAGTATAAAGGCTACTTTTTTAAAAATGTAGAATGTTCAAAGAATGTGGTGGAATGGAATATTTCAATTTTACATCTAATTAAAATAAATCAATTACAATAAATGCAAACATTAAAATTTCCTGTATTAAAAACTAAAAACTAGTTTTATTTTCATGCTTTTACATTAGGTAGAAGTTGCTTATACGGTCATACCTATGTGATACACCATAAAGGATAAAGCAATGTATAAAATAATTAAATAAAAAATAGCACTAACAGAATCAAAATCAGACAAATGAGAATGAAGACAGATGCCATGCAATAGTAAAGGGAGAAAGATCCAATTATAATCACAAAATATATAATCTAAGTTAAACTGTTGGGATTATAAGTAAAAATAATCATATTTAAAATCATAGGGATAAGAATTTAACACAGCGCTGCTTAAAAGTGAAAGGACAATGGAATTAAAGGTAGAGGACTCCAGAGTACATACACAGTATTTCTAGGAAGGGTTATGGCTTGTGTTTGTTAATTTTATTAGAGTTTAAAAGGAAACTCTCAGGGTAGTCAAGTTGTAAAGCTTGGTAGCTGCCAAAAGGAGGTAAATGGAGAAGAGAAAGAATGTAAATGACATGCTGCCTGCATTAAGCCTACATACAGGTCAACCACAGGGGTGAAGGGGGGTGGGGCGGAAAGGAATTTGGAGAAAGAGTAAGGATGCTCACAGTCCTAGCCAAATCACTTAGGCTCTTGCTAGCATCCAAAAGAAAATGATAAAAGGAGAAATGAAAGGATCAGTTACTTCTGAGTCAAGACTCAAAGAGTAAACTGATGTAACCCAGTCTCATGGAGGTTTGCACTGTCTGGGCTACTAAGAAGTTTGTTCTTGTCCCAAGAGATACATCTACAAAGCAATTTGTGCAGTTAAGAATGTTGCAGAAGAAGGGTCAGAAGGACTGTAGCAGGCAGAGGATCAGATAATTTTCTGGGAGATTATGTCTCCTGCTAACATCAGAAGCTTCATGGATGGAGTGTCACCAACATGACTGTCTAAGCAGGATCTGGACAGGGAATACACCAGTGGGCATGCCAGAATGGTTAGAGAAAGCCCAAGACCTAAACTCTCCATAAAGAACTATAGGAAATAGCAATGCTGAGAGAAGTAGTCCTCTCTTCTATTTCTAATAATTGGTTATTCATTGCCAAATCGTCTGGTCTGAAAACATACATACAACTGAACAGACTAAATAGGTTATATTTAGGAATATATAATGTATAACATATATACATATATGCATATAACAGCAGTTGTGGATACAGGGACCATGAATGAGAGCAAAGAGGTGTATGTAAGAAAGGGTTTTAAGGAAAAAAACAGGAAGGAAGATATTGTGTAATTATAATCTCAAAAATAAGAAAAGAAAAAGAAAAACAAAGATGTTGGTTCTTTTTTTTTATATATATAAATATTTTTTTCAACATTTATTAGATAATTTCTTCATTTACATTTCAAGTGTTATCCAGAAAGTTCCCTATACCCTCCCCGCTCCCAGCCCTGCTCCCCTACCCACCCGCTCCCACATCTTGGCCCTGGCGTTCCCCTGTATTGGGGCATATAAAGTCTGCATGACCAAGGGGCCTCTCTTCCCAATGATGATGTTGGTTCTTAAAAGATGGACAAAATCCATGGTCCTGGTCCAGATCCTGCATGTTCCAATGTGCAGCTTGGTCTTCATGTGAGTCCTGTAACAATTGGAGCCAGGGCTGTTTCAGTCTCTATTCACTGAGGTTAGATCTCCTTCTTCTTACCTGGACTGCCTGGCCTGGCCTGGCCTCAGCTTGAGAGGATGTGCCTAGTCCTGCTGAGACTAGATGCCCCAGGGTGGGGTGGTACCCAAGGGGGCTCCCCTAAAGAGAGGATAATAGAGAGAGGAATTTGCAAGGTACTGGGAAGAGCGGAGGAAGGGGGACTATGATCAATGTGTAAAGTGAAGAAAAAAATTTAAAAAATATGAAAAAATCAGTAGTCTTAACAATAGAACTCAAAACTTAAAAGAGACATCAGTTGGAAATTATATTAAACAGTTATAAACAAGAAAAGAAATTAGACTCCATCAAACCTTGAGAACAGAATTTAAACATAGCAGCAAGTTATGATCTCCATGACAGAAACAAGTGAAATAAAAGAGAGTTGGAAAGAAAAGGCTAAGGCTTCTTACATGACCCCATTTCCTAAAGCATATGTGACCTGTGAGATGTGATTTAACATAATAACTAAGCAAAACAACAATGTAAGATAATACAGCAATGACTAGAATATGAACAACCTAGAAGGCATTTCTCACTATATAAAATACTTAAGAAAAATGTGGAGTTCACAGACCTGGACAGGAGCATCTTACTTCGCTCTGTAAAAGTTAAGTGTGCAGGACAAGCAAGGTCTCTGTGAGTTACTTGAAATGTAAATGAAGAAACTCTCTAATAATAATTAAAAAAAAACAAAAACAAAAACAAAAGACAGAATGGAGAGGGTGGGCAGACACGATTGAGGGCCTTTAGCAGACTGGCAAGATTCACATTCATCTGATTGGTAGGGATATGAATGTTTACTATATTATTATCCATACCTTTATGTTAATTTTACTGGCTTTACAATGTAAATACATTCTTGGAATCTATGTGTTCCTTTAATAGAGTCTAAACACTACAAGCAAGAGTACTTGAGTTCTACAAACTTAAACAGTTCCTATCACATCAGCTTTGGTGGTATACTGATTTTTTTTTCAGTGCACATTCAGGATGTTGATACTAAACATCTTGTTTATTTTAAACACATGGATTCCGTGAGGAATAGCTCTATTTAATAGGACTAAGTAACTCCACTTCTTTTTACCCACAATCATCTCAGGGTCTCTGAATTTCTCTTTATTTGGCAGCTGCTAGCTGTTATAACAGCTTAGAGTATCCTTTTTGTCTCAAGGGAAGAAACTAGACCCTGTAATAAGATGTTCACACACTATATTAACAGAAGCATTAAATACAGATTCAAGTAATAATGGAAGACAGTAAATGATCTAACATTAGGACATAAATGTTAAAAGTCTGTACTGCCCCACTTTAAAGCCATAGGTGAAATTTTAAGAATATGAGAAAGTACAAGCATATTAACAAAAATGTTTTCCACTTACTTTGTTGATGCCTCTTGTTTATGTAGCATATGGCACAAAGCAGAATCACTATTTTTGAAGAGTCACTGATTTAATGGTGAGTGCCACTGATATGAATTTCATTACCAGTGTACTTTAAGCAATTTCCAGGAGTGCCTTAAAATATTTGATGAATAAAACTATGCAACCTAATATGGCTATAAAGTAGCTTCTTAATTAGCTTGGTTACACAATTCTGATTTTAGAAACTTAGTTATCATATTACTACCCATAGAAAGCTGAGTTTGGTCTCTCTGAAATCCATTTTTTTTCAAAGACCTCTGATCTGTGATCTCTGATGAACTCAGAAGGCAGTTACAAAACTCTGCCACACTCACGAGCAGTTCTCAAAGCACAAGAGTTTGGGAAGTTTTTTTGTGTAACATTTGGTTGATCAGGATACCAACTTTTGAGCGAGCAATGATGTAAATTCTGTAACAGAATATGCTCCGTTCTCCAGCAATTTTTATTCTGGTCTCAAGTTTCTCCACTCTCTAATTTTAAGTGTTTGTTATCCTTTTTTAGTTTGTGTGTGTGTGTGTTTTTTTTTTTTTTTTGTGTGTGTGTGTGTGTGTGTGTGTGTGTGTGTGTGTTTAAATCTTACAGTGTGAAGATTAAAATAGTCATTAGCATTACTACAAACTTGTTTGTCAGGTTTTTCCACAGCATTTTGTATAAATGGATTTTATTAATCTCCACATCAAGTCCCCAAAGAGGGTGCTTTTGCTATCTCCATTTCATAGATAAATAGAGTTGTAATGAGATTAAGGAATTTGCTCATGTCACAAAGCCAATGAGATGTAGAGCCAGAATGTGAACAGAGTATGATTGTCTCTGGGACAACAGATATCAATCACTTCACCCAAGGCTGGGATCAGATATACCTTTGAGTTACTGCAGGGTATCTAAAATAGTTTTGTACAGTCTTGCTTTTTGCATGTGATGAAATTAGACTCACAGTCAACAGTTGACAACACCACATCACAGGACAGAGCTGAGATTCAGCTGGGGTGTGTTTAAAATGTGCCTAGTGATCATTTGGCTCTACCAACAGCTGCCAAGAAAGCATGACCATCTGAGGTGCACCTTCCAAGTCTCCTGCCTCACTGGACACATGCCAAGGCCCTGGCTCATCACAAATAGTGTCACAAACTGTGAAGACAACATTCAGGGAAAACATTTTTTTAAACAGGTACTTAGAAACAATATATATATATATATATATATATATATATATATATATATATATATATATATATATATATATATGGGGTCCCAATGTGAGATTTCAATATATATTGGGTAATATTTATATTATTTTAAGTATCAACATATTTACCTTAGAAATCATGCATCATTTTTACATGACAAGATTTTTAAAATCCTTTCTTATAGCTCATGAAATATTGTCATCTAAGTTACCCTATAGTACAAAAGCTCAGCAGAGCCTCCTACTGCTTGCTGTGTAACTATAATCCAGTACCATTGGTCAACCTTATCTGTCCTTCCCTAAACTCTAAGCCAAGCTTTACAAAGCATATTTCCCTTGCATAGCTCTAAACTAAGAAACAAATCTAAACAGCTTAATGACAGATAATATATTCTAAAGAAAGAATAAAAAAGCATTAATAAATGAGGTCCAGCATTAGAAATTCCGTTGAAAACAATGATGTCTGTCTAGTCATCAAAGACAGAGTTGCTTCTCCAGGGTGTTTTCAATACACAAAGACATGCCAGTCCTGTTAAATAATTGTAATTATATTACATTTTAATATTATAATTTGCATAATTGATTCTTGCCTTCATGTTTAATTTTCCAAAGAGCTTATGAGGTAGACAAGCAAAGATGTTTGTAGAAATTAAGCAACCTGCTTGCTGCTCTGGCTCCAGAGTCCAGATCCTGTCCTGTGTTATCCATCATCATGCTTCAGCGTGCTCTGTGTTGTGGGATTGCAGTTTTGGGTTTTTGTTGTTGTTGTTGTTGTTGTTGTTGTTTTTCATTAGTAATTCTCACCCTACTGCTGGCATCACAAAATAGATATGTCTAGCTACATACCGCACAGTGGAATGAAACGTTCCCTAGAACTAAGTTATTTGCCCAACTTCATGCAGCAAACAATATATAAACTGAGGTTTAGTTTAATTGAGAAACAATGCTCTTTGCATTTTGCAGCACACCTCATCATCTGATAAATACAAAGCCTGATGAAATAGTGATAACTGTTCACAACTTGGCTAAAGTTGTGTCATCAACTTTAAAAAGATAGCACTTTAATTGCTCTTTCTCTATAAAACAACAGGATGCTAAACAGCTTGTCTATGTTTAAGAGGTTGTGGAATTGGAAATTTCTTGGGCAAAAGATAAGATCTTTGAAAAACTAGAATCCTTGTGTTAAGAAGTGCCAAGAATATGATGAAGTCACGATCTTGTGTACATACAGTAAGAGCAGTCATGTGCTATTATTTTTTCACAGTAGTATAAATCTTGACACACTCCTTCTGTGAGCCTGAATGTGAGTTGACCTTTCACATGATTCATTGATATCTGGTAAGGAAATGAAATCTCAGGATCAAATGAACATCAGACCTCAACACTACTAGATGTTTGCTGTAATTCCTGATTTGATTTTAACAATGTTAAGCAGTAACTGAAAGTAATGGAATGTACATGCATCCAAAGTAGCCAGACATCACTGCTGAAGTATAAACTGCTAGTCTAATTGAAATCTCACTGTACCATGTTTTAAAAGCAACGAAAAACATTAGGTTATAATTTCATCAAAACTTTAATCATGGAGGGTGTATCATCAAAATCTCTATGCATCTGTTCAGTTTTACTGTAAATAATTAATCCTATTGAAAATAAAGGAGGGATTACAGTATAGAGAACTGGCTTGCCATTTATAAAATAGGCATGTATAATGTGAAAATATTATCATCTACAAGTCATTGGGATGTGAGGAAGTGGAACTATCCGCTATTTCCATACAAAGGGCAACATAACAATGGAATGTTCATGCTTCTAAGGTGTGGGAGTTGTCTGGGTGAGTTGTTGGCTGCAGCTGTTCTAACAGGCAGACTTCTGGAGATGAAAGTTATTCTCCCTAGAATGAGATTTAAGCAAGTGCTTCTCAATCTTTGAGTCTAAACTAGAGTTAAAGGGTGAAGATGCAGCTCAGCAGGATAGTACTTGTCTAGAACATGCCAGTGTCAATGCGTGGCCTGGCAAACATGCATACACAGAGGAAGGTATTAAGAAACAGCCTATAAAGCATTAAGGAGAATGGAAGAAGAACACAGATGGTGCTTGTTTGCTGTTTGTTTATTTATTGTTGTTCTTAAGGACCTGTCCTGGAACACTATATTCATATTCTCCAATGTGCTTTGAGCTTGAACTGTTCCCTGCAGCTCAGGTTTTGATCATTTTGTATTTGCCTGATGGCATTGTTTGGGATAGGTTCTGGAGCCTTTGGGTCTTGGAGCCTCACTGAGAGATACAGATTACTATGTTCAGGGCTTTGAAGTTTGTAATCTTCACTAGTTCCCAACTAGCTCTCTGCTTCCTATGACATGACGATCTATATCTACAAACTCCTAGGACAAAGCTACTTCACCACACCTTCCCTACCATAATGGACCCAACTTGTGAGCTAGAATAGATCTTTCTTTTGTAAGTCCTTTCTGTCTGGCAGTTTGTCACAACAAAGAGAAAGGTGGCTAATGTAGCTTGGAAATGAAAGTCTTCATTTTAAAGAAAATTCCTAGAATTTTCTAGCATGAAACAAATCTATCATTATCCTTCTGTATGCAAGCCCTTTCTTCTGGTTGTATTAATTGAATAAAAAAAAAATACATACCATTAGAGCAATACCATTGTTGGGAGTTGAGGTTGTAGCTCATTGGTAGAGCACTTGACTAGCATGAGAAAGGGAGTAAGTTCAAAATTCAAACTGACATGTTACAGAAGAAAGAAATGGGGGGAAGGAAGGATGATGAGAGGGGGATCAAGATAGGGAAGGAAAATAGAGGGAAGGGAGGCAAGAAAATGGAGGACACGAGGGAAGGAGCAAAATAGGGGGAGGGGAGAGAAAAGAACACTTGAGCTTTTATTTCAAGTTGAGGGCTCTGAGTTGAATGGAATAACACATGTAAGAGCGCTATGCACAGCTAGCAGGGCCAATCATTCCAGGAAGATCACAGCTGTCAATCTGTAGTTCTCTTTGTGCTTTGCTCTCCTGAAGTCTCATTTTCCTAATGCTTTACTCTTCCTTATAATTTGTCCTGTTGGTTCTGGCCTAACCCTCAACTTCTACTTCAGCAAAAGTTGAGTGAACTTTTTCTGCTCTCTTGGTCTGACTCAAGTTCAAATACAGTTTTATAATCTTAACAAAATAAGTAGGTGGTTAGCAAAAGATGAATTTTGAGGCTTATTGGTTCTCCCTAACACCACAAGAAACAGGAACTGCTGCCAATGATTCAGTTGCCAGTGCTCACACATAAATTCCATCAATATTTTGATTATTTCTCACCTCTTTCAGTCATCCAAACTTTAAAAAAAAAAAAAAAAAACCTCACGATTTCCTGAAATAACCAATGTGACTAGAGCCTACCACATATACTTGATGGATTTAGGTAACTCTGCAAATGCCACACTATTTAGTTTTGAACATCAGCTTCTTATTGGTCCAAGTTGTCAAAAATAAGGAAAATGTGCTAAGTGTCACCACAGAAGAGTGACATTCAGGCTTTAGTTAAACAAGACCTACTGAGCATTCTCATCTCACCTAGTCTCTCTACAACTTTGTTTTTATTTAAGTTTCTGGTCGTTTCTTCTTATTTCATATGTATGAGTGTTTTGCCAGCATGGATGTGTGTGCATCGTGTGTTTGCATGGTGACAGAAGAGGGTACCTGGTCCCCTTGTATGGAAGTTACTGAAGATGGATGTGAGCTGCCATGTTAGTGCTGAGAACAAAACCCTTTCTGGTCCATTGAAAGAGCAGCAAGCACTCTTAACTGATGTGGCATCTATCTAGATACCACCTAAGGTTCTATTCATGCAAGTAAACTGAAGTCCTTAAATTACCCTTGAATGTCCCATTTATTTAATTTATGACTATGTTTTCCATTGGTGTGAGCATCTTTGTTTCTAGGTAATTTTCATGAATTTGAAAGGCCCAATAATTTGTTCAGGCAATTCCTGTGGTAGTAAGAGAATAGTAGACAGATATTCACCCTGAGAGTGAAACTCAGAAAGGCTTGGAAAATCATTCACTGAACTGTGCCTTGGCATATTCCATAGAGCTGAGGCCTTTTCTCCTTAATTGTAACTGATAGAAATTAAACCAATGAGACAATATTTGCTGGAAAGAATGAACTTTCTAATAACAGCATTTGCTCAATATGAGCTAATAACAAGAGGTATTCCGAGTACCCAGGTATAGAGATTACAATAGGCAAGACCAAAAGGAGCTATCTAAGGTCATGTGAGACTGAGATACCTCCAAGTCTGAGATCTGTAGATTCTCTACTCCATCATGGGCCAGGCACCAGATGCAAAGCACCCATGCAGAGCCTCATCCTAGAAACCATGTAAGAAGTTGCTATAAAGCTGGATGCCCTGCTATTTGCTATGATTCTTGGTATTATATTCTCACACTGGGCTCTGTCCTGACCTGTAGTGTAAGGGTTAGGTGCTGGATATAATGCGTTCATGCTTGTGATGCACTTAAGAAATGGTGAATGGATAGTGAATGGAAGAGTGGGACTCTGGTGTCTCAGGGACTGGAAGAGGAGTCCAGGGTTCCAAGACTGTCAAATCTCCAAGCTCGTGGAGGACTAGTCATTTCATCTATGTGTGTCCCAGCCTTTTCATAGGCAAATCAAGTAAAGCTTGTAGATCTATCAACATCTTTGGATGCTAACTCTCCCCTTAGTCTTGACAGAAGGAGACCCTAAACACCCATGAAATGCCCAGCACTTTAGTAGTAGCTCATGCTAAGAACAAAGTTGCAGACCACACATGATGGAGTTACTGACTTTCTGATAGAAAAGACAACTATGAAGGAAACAATAAGAAGCTGGTTGCTTGCAGCATAAACTAGGCTCTAGGACTAAAGAGAAATTGCAGTATGTACATAACATGTTTTGTGCAATCCACAATAACAACAAGCTAGATGCTGACATTTTTGCTCAGCACATTGAGTCATCAAAGCTTCAAGTTTGCTGGCAGTTAATGCATCCATTTGTGTTGTACAGACAGAGCACAGTTAGCTGTCGTAACTTGTTACAGAAAGAGATCATTGCCTAGTGACACTAATCCACTTTGAACATGATACAGCATGAAGATGTTCACACCCAGTAACTTCCCTCAGTTCCAGTCAAATGCAGCCTCGTGGCCAACAGCCAGTCAGCAAATGTGCTGCCTATACAAGGGACTCTTCGGCCTGAGACTCATAGTAGCTTTGGTTTACATGGAAACTTGAGTAAGCAGACTTCAGTTTTCTGATTGTTCTGCCTCTGCTCCTTTGCCCCAGTACTATCTTCCAAGTCAGGGAATGGCCTTTGTGCTTTCTTGCAGATGAATTAAGAAGTTTTATACAAATCTGTAGATTTCAGCTTCGGATTGATACTTTCTGTGTACTAAACAGCATTTGGGCAGTCAATGGTCTCGTTGTTTTTTGGAGGAGAACAACTCTGAGATGTGTGGGTGTCTGGCTGAAATACTGGAGTGCCTCAGAGTCATCCTGATAGGGAGCTGGTCTCAGGAAATCGTGTGAGTTAATAAACCCATTCAGCCATACTGTTAAAAAGTGAAAGAAAGCAGGCGTTTCACATGTACAAAAGGTCACTTGTCAAAAGTCCTCATGAAACTCAAATTAATTTAGATTTGATAATTTTTTTTTAATTGGCACCAGTATTCTAAGCTATCTGGTAAAGTATTAGGAGTCTTCCTTTGCCTGGTCCTATGTTTTATCATCCCCTAGTCAAGCCAATCTGGACTGTCTGAATTAAAGGATACACATACTCTACACCAACATGTTTCAAAAGTTATTTTAATTGACCGAGTTACTACTAAGAAGGCCATTGTATCAAGAAATACAAAGCGAGCTCAGTAATGAGAGGGGCCCTATTCTACTTAAATCTTTAGTCCACTTGCTAAAGTTGACAGTCCTACAAACAGAGCATGGAAGGGACCAGGATTTACCAGACACCCCAATTGGAAGGACAGTTCTGCCATGCCATTGCCAACTCTAAAGCAGGCTGCACAGCCGCTTGGCATCGAGTCTGATTAACAATAGTACAGCTGGGGCTGAATCAACTCCCCCACAGGACTCCGATTGCTCAAGCAGGAAAAAACAGAGACAAACCAATGTTGTCCCAAAGTTTTCTCTGGTTATACTCAGAAAAAAAAAATTGCTCTTCAGACTCATCCCACTGCAGTGCCCTGCCGGAAGCCTCACCCAGTTAACTTGAAAGCAGTCCCTCACAAAAGCCTGGGTTCCTCTATCCATGGCAGGCATTTCAATGCAAGTCAATACAGGTAACTCCCAGGAGCGAGCTGTTCTTGGTGAGGGTTATCTGCTCCTCTTCAACCTATTCCTTCACTTTATTCTAAGTAGCTTCCCGACCTTGGAACTCTCTCAGCACTCTTCTCCTGGGAGCTGCTGCTGCTGATCATTTCAGACAACTGCATTATCTGGTTTCTCAGCAGCACCGGAGAGGTTTTCCCTGCCCCTCCTTCGCTCCCTCTCTCCTAAGTGTCTGTGGTGCTGTGCTCTACTCACTGAGCCCTTTCCACTTTTCCAGCATAACTGTCCCATTCTCTTCTTGGGTCTCATGTTTCTGTGCCTTTTCACTGGCATTTGCTTGCAATTTTCTGTTCTCCTCTAAGGACATCACAACCCTCCTCGGCGCTCTCCCTGCCAAGTGCATGTGATGGATTCAGGGAGCCCTTGCAGTTCAGCCCTTTCTCTGGGCTCAATGCCTACCCACAACACTGTCTCTGGTAATAACCACATGCATGCCTACTGGACATCTCCGACTGTATAAATCCTGGCAAACTCTCCTTCCTATCCCCGCCCGCAGCTGCCTGCCCCTTTTTATTGTCCTGTGTGTCCTTAATTGGGGTCATCTTTGGTTCTTTTTCTCCTTGCCACGTCTCCTACTCAAACCAAGCATATGTTTACCAGTTTTATTTTCTTAATCTCTTCTCAATCTGTTTGTCTTTCCTCTGTCACTTAATGTCACTTACACTGTAAATCTCCCAACTTAGCGATACATTTTCTGGCTGGATTTTGTCGTGTTTTTAAATGGATAATCAAGCTTTCACGAGGTGCCTCTCACTAAACTACTGTGTGATTAACCTTTAAACCCTAAGCACCCTCTTAGTTTAGGGTTCAATGCTGTCTTCTCTTCAGGTTGGTCAGTGGCCTGCTATCATTGCCTATATTAAGACTTCATGGGCATCGGTGCCTCGGATGGCTGATGTGACTGGGCCCACTGTAGCATAAGAGTACAGTAGCTTCATGTAGCATGGTACCTACCAGTAAGCTCTTGTAGAAGCAGGGTGGCGTACACCCCTCTAGGCCCAGGCCCAGTGACATGCTTATTCCAGGAAGTGTGTGTGTGTGTGTGTGTGTGTGCCCATATACATGCCAAGGCAAGCATGTAGAGGTCAAGGGACAACAAGAGACAAAGTGTCTCCTACTATCGTGAGTTCCAGGGACTGGACTCAGGCTGCCAATCTCCAACAAGTATTTCCAAACCCATGGTTGCACAAATATCTCTTACACTCGGTCCATCACAAAATGAAACAAAGAAATGTGAATGTAGTAAGGGGCCATGTGGAAAGGAGGGCTGTTGACAGGAGTATAATGGTGTCTTATCTAGGGTTACAATTGCTGTGATGAAAAACATCATTACCAAAAACAAATTAGGGGAGGAAACAGTTTGTTTGGCTTATATATATTGAATCCTGGTACACTAAAGGAAGCCTAGATAAGAACTCAAAGTGAACAGGAACCTGGAGGCAGGAGCTAAAGCAAGAGCCATGGAGGAGTTCTGCTTACTGGCTTGTTCCTCAAGGTTTACCCAGCCTGTTTGCTCATAAAACCAAGAACTCCCATTCCAAGGGTGACCCTACCTACAGTGGACTAGGCCTTTTCACATCAGTCACTAATTAAGAAAATGCCTTAAATGCCTGGCCTATCTTATGAAAGTATTTTCATAAGTGGGCTTCCCTCCTCTAAGATAATGTTAGCTTGTGTCAAGTATACATAAAAACTAGCCTGGGAGGAGGGGGATGAAATTAGTTATGGAATTAGAGCAATTTGAGTGAATTATATATGTTCATGACATTAAATTTTAAAAATTTACTTGTTAAAAGAGGAAATAAGCTATTGTTAAAGGTAGTACCCTGTCACAAAAGGATTCCAGCCTTTAAAATGTAATGTGCTTTCTCCTCTAAAAGTAATGGTAGGAATTGTCATTCAAGGAAAGTTTATGCTTTCTTAAGTAATAACAAAGAAATGTAAGATTTTTGCAATTGATCTCTATACTAGCATTGTTAATGAAGGGCTGTAAATTCATGAGCTCTTATCTAAGAGGGACAGGAAGACTAATGCCCTAAGTGTCACGACTTTCAAATAGATCTAAAGACCAGCTTCCCCGGGGCCTTCTCAACACCATCCTCTTCCATCAGGTTCCAGCAAATAGCACTAGCCAATCCTGTGAGACTTTGGCTCCTGCACTCTGGCATATAAGTACCTGGACATGGAAGGAAGAATCAGAGTCAGTAAAAGTATTTACAGCTTTCAAAAGTGCAAGATTATGTCCAACACAATGTGAGGGTCAGGTGGAGGGGTCATAAATAAATGCTACGAATCATCCCTCGCATTTGCTAGCAGTGTCGCTGAGTCACTTAGAAGACATTAACTTCTAAGGAAGCAGCACATGTCCCTTGCCATTTGCCCTTTCTTTAAAAACAAAAACAAAAACGCTAAGTAGCTGCTCAGTAAATATTTATGGAGTGAATGAATATAGAGGCCTAATAAGTCTGTAGCACAACAATAGGATGGAAACTACATTCAGCTAAAAATGCATCTTCCAATATTGTCCTACAGGCCAAAACCAAAGCCTCCTACTTTGGGTTCTAATTCAGATAATGAATCTAATGTAAGGTAATAGGAGCAGAAGCAGGAGGATCATTCGGACATGGGATTTCCAAGTTATCATTAGGCAAGATAGTGAGACCCTGTGTCACAAACACCCTTAGCATGACAGGCAGAGAATGCTATCAACAGACAGCAGCATCAATGCTACCTGCTAAATGCTTTCCAGAAGTTCACAAGGAGAAAAGCCAAACCAAACCAAACCAAACCAAACCCAAACAGGAAAAGGCTCTTGTTGGTTAATATCCAGACCCATAGAATCCTACTGCACAGACACACAGTGTGAGAAAAATGTTCTTTCTGACTGAGTCTAAGGTAGGGGGACATTTTGAAGCTTCACCTACAATCTTCACAGTAAAGGAAGGTCCTCTACACCACAGCTCAGAGGCTACGAGCAAGACTGAATTGCGTTATCCATCATACAGAGACATTTGCCATTCTTGAGCCGGCTTTGTGAGGTGGAATTTGTTCAAACACCAGCCTTTATCCTTAGGATATACTGGCAGCTCCTTCAACCAGCTGCGTTCTCTACTGTTCTCTTTCTCTTCTGCAAACTTAACTCACACTCCTGAAGTTTTCATTTCTAATTCGTATTTGTGTTTTTAAGGAGTGTTGTAAACTCTAGCAATGTAACATGAATCTATAATTTTAAAGATTAGGATTTATTAAGCTCCCTTCTTTATTAACTTCAGCATTGATTAGTGTTTCTTTGTTCAAGTACTTTAAGATATAGTGCAGATATGAAACCCATCACCAAAGATACCTAAATTAAAAAAAAAACACTTTTAAAAAGAGAAGTACTTTTCAACAAAGTACTTTAAAATCACTTTAAAAATATTTTTAAAGGTAGTCTTGCAACATGTTCAAAATAATGTCACACTAAGAAATACAACAATATCCCTCCAGTATTAGCTAAGTTAATATAAAATTAATATACAAATATTCCCATTTGACAACAAAATGCTGTTAACAAGCAGTTTTTAACTCACATGTTAAATTCTCATCCACAAACATATTTTCCACCATACATTCATGCATAGACATACACATAGGCACATGCACTCACATACCAATATGCATATACATGTATGTGCATGCACACACTCTGACACACACACACACACACACACACACACACACACACCCTCCTAGTAGACCAACTATAAGAGCTTGTTTACTTGTAGGCTGTAAAGTACAGTGATATTATGTCACTGTCCCCCCACTACCATACACTCCTGACATTTTCTCCTTAGCTCCAGTTTTCTCAGCCTCGCCATGGCAGCATAACAGATGCAGGTGCTCAGTCTCATAATTAAAAACATCTCTGAACACACTGTTCCAGAAAGCTCTTTTCTGTTGCAGACCCATGCTTGGGACTTGGGCTGTTCCGGCTATTTTAATGACTGTCAAAGAAGCACTTGTAAAACTCAGAAGAAAACTTTCCTCGGACTTGGCTCTGATTTGTGCTCAGGGAAGCACACAGGAAGGATGAACGGCTCTCACTAGTACTGGCACAGATAACCAAAAGATGAACAAGTGTCCTCAGAAAGCCCTGGCCTCATTTTGCTCCTAGCCTTCTGGAACCACCCCCCAATCCTAACCCCAGCTTTAGAGGACCTTACTGACTCAACTGGCTTGCTTACATATTGCCAGACATTGATGGTGTTTATGGAAGCAGAATACTAAACACATAGAACATTCTGGCACAGACACACAGCCTCATGCATGCATGCATTTCTAAAGCATATGAGCATACTCCTGAACCTGGATACTGTCACACTGGAGAACCAAAAACTAGATTTGTGGGGAGGAGGGGCAAACATATTTTCACTTTCTCTCATGTGCCAGGGGGTGTTATTTGATGTTAATTCAATCATAAAACGTACTGTTTATATTTTAAAGCCTCATGTTAGACTCAGTCACTGCCTAGTTCACAGGTTTCAAAGTGTAATGTGTATACCCCAAAGATGGTGGCATGGAGAGCTGTTCTCCAGGAGTCTGCCCAGTTGCATACAGATCCTGCAGGGGGTGTACAGAGAAGTGGCAGAGGGGTGCAAGTGCCCAGAATGGGTGATCTGTGGGCACAGGTCAGGAAGTGACCATGACAGCACCATCTCTGGAAGACTCTGAGCACTGTGTTTTTGCATGCTAACTGACATATCCACTTTTTGAAGGAAATATGGTTTCCACTGAAACATGCACTTTTAAATCTATGTTAGCAGCACCCTCTAAGGGTGTGTCCCATCAATGCTATTATATAGCATATGAAAGGAAGATATTTCTAATGTTCAGAGCAGGGCTTCATAAACTTTTCCACTTGAGACCCATTTTCACCCAAGAAAATTTCACACCAAACCAGCTATATAAAATACCAAGTATTTACTGATAACATTTCATTTTAAAAGTTATTTTAAAGCAATTCTTTGAATAGATATGTATATATGATATCATATACATTTTCTGAAAATAAAAATAATGTAGCATGCTAACAAAATGTGTGTGCCTATTTATTTTTATACAAATCATTAAATCTGGGACAAAGATTTGATGCTGTAGATTGCACAGTGACTTCACACTTTCTAAATTGATTAACATTCTGATTTTATAACCATCATTGTTGAGAATGCCACATGATGGGAATATGTACTACTAAGTAGGAAAAGTACATTTAGGGGGCATTTCCGAAGCTGTATGTTGGGGTTGGTTTTAATGCCTATATGATATAAATTGGAAACACCTGGGTAGGAAACAGAACCTGAACAGCTGCCTTGACTGTCTGTATATTGAAGGAGAAACTTGGCCCAACTGTGGTGGCACCTTCAAGTAGCAACCTGATAAAATTAGTGTATCAGATGGAATCTTGCTTTTTGCTTGCTTGGCCTTCCCTCTTGCTGCAGAGATGAGCTGTCTTGGAACCAGCAGCTCTCTAAAAGGCTTCCAACTTCAGTATCATACTGCGACTACTGAGGGGCCTGGGCTTAAATAAACTTAGTAACTACCAATTACCAACCTACAAGGAAAGATATGGAACCATTTTGACTATTAGGCTGTTTCAAAAACCAAGTAAGTATAGTATTCTAAGTTCTCTTGAGTAATTCTGCTTTTGTTACTATTTTGAGCTGATTTATTAAATTCTCTCCTCTCTAACACACACACACACACACACACACACACACACACACACACACACACCTCATGTATCATTAGGGAACCTTACTAAAAATATGGTTGGAATTTCTGTTCTAATACCAACAAAATTTATTTTATTCCTTATTTTATGAGGCTTATATCGGCAACTCATATAGCATTTTTAAATGCTAATGTTCTAACCTGATTCAATGCAACAATATGATTATTTGATACTTACATATTGAGTAATGATATTAGAAAAGGACCACAGCACTTCATTTTTCCATAATTAAGCCATCTTGTTTCTGTGCAGGCAGAAGAGAGCAGCACAGTGAAACTTGTGTAATTCATAGAGTACAGCAGCCTCAGTGTCAGTGTGACATCAGGCAGAGGGACAGCATGTGCAGTGTGAAGTGCTTGTTGTGAGTCTGGAATCAAGGCTGCAAGGAAGTTGGCAATGTGGCATGGTCCAGCACAGCCAGAAGCATCTCAGACACATTGCATGTTTGATTTTGAATTCATGCTTGGACATCATGTTTAGAAAGCTCTCCCAGTGTGAGACTGTCAGAGAGCCCCATGTTCACTTGTGACCACATGTGGCCGACAATGTAAGAAGCTGAGCTACAAATCACTTTCTTGCCATGTAGAAAGAGTTGCTTCTTCTCAGCTAGAAGGGATGGATGAGAAAACATACCCCTCTGCCAATAAACCGGCAAAATACAGGTACCCTAACACACCCCTTTGAACAAAGGTAGAAGGGTCCTGTCCTTATACTGAACTTCTGGGCACTGGGATAACAGGGTGGGCTTAGGTCCTAATCCATCACATTTCTATATAGATTGTACTCTTATTTCAGTAATTACCAAGTCCCTGAAAGCACTGATCTGCTATAGAAACCTAAGTCCAAATATGATATATGATTGGCTCTAATTGCTTTTGGAGTACCTACAGTATTCTCTTCCACATTTTAATCTACAGCAAGTCTTTTGTTGTTGTTGTTGGTGGTGGTGGTGGTGGTGGTTTTAATTTGGACTAGAGTAAGAGAGTTTGGAAGAAAATATGCTCATATAGGCAAGCAAGCAAAGTGGGTGAGGCCTCACAGAGGCAGGAATCAGAAGTGAGTTCATTGCATTGGCCTGGCTGGCAGCCAAGAGACAAAAGACACTGCATGTGCAAGTCCATGTTGGAGAGATTCTGTGATGCTACACAGAAATCTTGACACCAACAGCAGAAATACAAAACACAGTGATCAGAATAGCAAAAAACTTGTGCTCAGGAGCCCTTTAACAGCATGATAGCAGTTATACCAGTGTGTCTTAAATGTGTCCTCTATGTATAACTCATCTTTTAATTCATCATAATTTTAACTAATAGGAAAGCAGAAGTTCATGCATCTCTAGTTTTTTGTTTTTTGTTTGTTGTTGTTTTTTTTTTTTTCTCTAGCTCTAGATGATCCCTTCAACTTCCTCCTCAAACACAGCAACCCAGCTGTCTGCATGGTGGAGACATTAACTTGACTTTAAGTCTACTTTCTGCTACATTTTAATGGGGGATGACTATGTAGAAAGGCCTGTATTCCAGTCTGTAAACTTGTAAACTTGTGACTGATGTGCTGTAATTATTGTACCATAGTAAAAAACATTGAACCTTCCTGACATCAGACACAAGCTCTTGTAAAAAAAACAACAACAACAAAAAAAAAAAACACAAAAAAACAGTACACTATAAGAGACTGAACCTCTGAGAAGTTGTCAGAGAAGCTGAAGAGAGAGAGAGATCAGTTTAACGAAATCTTTTCTCCTTGACAATGAGCCCATACCTTGGTTAATGGCAGCATTGGAATTCACTCAAACTTTGGTGAATACCACAGTGAAACACAGGCCAGTTCATTTTCTTGCCCTTTAAATGCAATGCCCAGTGCAGATCCTAACAGCAGAGACACAAAATAACTGAGTTAATGAAATATGAGTTTACCTTTAAAGTACCAGTCGAATTTTCACTGTTTGAGGCTTGGGTTTTTGGGAGTTAGAAAACTCGAATTCATTAAAACAGTGTACAGTTTTGTGACTGGAATACAAGGGATAAGAAGAAACTGAAAACCTTTTCAAACAGGGAGTCGCCTGCCTACGATGATGATATTTTATACTCTCTGACATCGTATCTGATTGTAGAAATTCTAAGAAGCTCTGGGCATTTGAGGATAAAATACAATCAACAATATGAACCCTTACTCACAGTTTCAAACAGAATGCCTCCAAAGTCCACAGATAAATGTGAGTGAGCCAGGGGAGGGACTCCCCTTGTTCATGGTGGGGAACTAAGTGTATTTCTCTAGAAAGGCTGCTTCTCCTCTTGTTGAAATCTGTAACAATGTTGCTCTGTCACAGCTTTATGTAGCCCACAAACAACTGACTGAGACCCGCACTGCAGAGAAACACTCATCAAATAGAAAAGAATAGAAATAACACGGCACTGCTGGGAGGGAGACTGAGAGTCTGTTACTCAGTCTCTGATTCAGATAAGGAAAGGAGGCACTGAATCCGTAGTCCCTGGCTGGTCCCCAGCAGCTGGCTTTCAGTCTTCTGCTCCACCACCCAGTGGGAAGCAGCTTGAGACACTACTTCCCCCAATCTTTCAGTTTCTCAAGGGGAGAGAAAAAAGGTACAGTTTTAATTCAGAAGCTCACACTTTTTACCTTATTAGCAATACTGAGTGAGTCAGGGAAAGGCCCTTCTCACCTGTGTGACTTCTGGATACAACAGTGTGTGGGATTAAAGAGACTCCAAGGCATTTGAAACTCGTGATACCTTAAAATAGAAATCAGGGAGCAGTTGAAGAATTCACCGGTGATGTGAAGTAAGCCCTGACTCACATGATTTAAAGTACCTGACTTTGTTCTTCAAACACACTCTAGTGATCTGGTTCTTCTGCTATTGGCATCATGTAAGCAGTGGTTCTCCACCTTTCTAATGCTTCGAACCTTTAATACAGTTAGTTCCTCATGTCTCGATGAATCACAACCATAAACTTATTTTTGTTGCTAATTAATAATTGTAATTGTGTTACCATTATGAATCATAATCTAAATATCTGTGGTTTTCTAGGTCTTAGTTGACTCCTGTGAGAGGCTCTTAGACCTCTAAAGGGGTCATGGTGGACAGTTTGCAAACCTTTAATGTAGTCGAAAAGCATCTCCGACTATATGCTTTTGTTCTTAGTTGGCATCTAGACCAATGAATCTCGAAGTGAGTCTGGCTGTAATAGTCCTCTGTTGGATCAAGAATTCTGTCTACACTGTTAATAGTTGCCAATAGAGTTCCTAAAAGATGGAAAAGATACACTTACTACATAGGAATATGCCAGTTGTTAGTTATGCACTGACTAGTTTTTTTGTCTTGTTTTGCTTTGTTTTTTGTTTGTTTGCTTTTGTTGTTTTGTTTTGTCTTTTGTTTTTGCCAACTTGGCACAAGCACAATTCATCATGGAAGAAGGAACCTCATTTGAGAAGGTCCATTTATCATCTTGGCATATAAACAAGTCTATACAACATTTTCTTAGTCCATGAATGATGAGGGTGGACCCAGCCCACTGGTGGCAGTGCTACCCTTGGGCAGGTGATCCTGTGCATATAAGAAAGTGAGAATGAGCAAGTCATGGGTCAAGCCAATAAGTAACATTCTTCAGTGGCCTCTGCTTCAGTTCCTGCCTCTAGGTTCTTGCCTCGAGTTTCTGCCAAGTCTGCTTTATGGTAGACTGTAAGCTATTAAGATGAAGTATATCCTTTTTCTACCCCAACTTGTGTTTGCCCTTGTGCTACAGCAAGAAGGAAATAAACCAGATATGGCCATGGTAGACACTAAGCATACCGTTCTTCTACAGCTACTCTTTGTGCTTTGTTCCTGTGCATAAAATATTCCCAGTAACCCGGAGGATGCCACACTAAGAGAAATAACATGGAAACAGAAATTTCATACTATATCAGTCATATGTGAAATTTTAAAATGTTGACCTCACAGAAATAGAGAATAGAATAGTGGTTGTGATGACTGTGGGCTGGAAGGCTAGGGGCAGGAGCAGCAACAGTAGAGAGGCCTAAGATACTGTCACACAGGAGGGGTACATTCTGGAAGTTTATTATACAACATAATGGTTATTATTGATCCTAATGGAGTGTATTTTGAATATTTCTGAGCAATCATAATTTTCTTGTTATACAAAATGGATAAATATAAGAGGTGAGAAAGTGAAAAACCTGTTAATCCCTTGACTTAATATTTCATAATACATAGATATATAGAGACATCACATCATATGTCATAGATATATCACTTTAACTATTATTTTCATGGTAATAAGTTAGATAAAAATAAAATGTTCCAAATGTATGTAGTATGTCTAATTTGATCTTTCAGTACATATTCTTTCCTAGTTTCCTGCTCTCAAGAGATAGGCTACACATCTTGGGAAATAAAAAGAGCCTTTTAACTGAGTTCCAAACCTAGTGGAGACTGCATTCTGAGTTCTGTACTGACATCTTCTATTCCAAGAACTAAATTTTCCTAGACCATACCTAATTACCCCAGCTGTGTGAAAACAAAAACTCAAGGATTAAGTAGAAAACCTTTCTTCCTTAAGGCTTGGCTTGACCAATAAAATCTTCCTTCATCTTAAGCACTCTCTTTGATCTACTTTGACTTGAGGATAAAGACATCTCTAAACCAGAGTAGCTTTCAGATCACAATTTTGAAACATCTGTGCACACTTGTGCTCGCCCTCTCTCCCTCCCTCCCTCCTCCTCCTCCTCCTTCTTCCTTCTCTCTCTCTCTCTTTCTCTCTCTCTTTCAGTAGGAGCAGCTTCTATTTTCAGGTAATTCTCAATACCTCAAGTCTTCCTCTGCCAAGCCAGACACAATCATGGTTTCCAGAGAGCTCTTTAGGGTGTCCACTTGGTTTATCAGACAACAGATAATTCATTTGTGTTGACAGAGAAGCATGGTGCCAAAGGAGACAGTTCTTACACAATTCGGCCTTGGGGTTGATGTGCACATCTTGGAACCAGGCAGCTTAAGATACTTGGAGCTGAGAAATGAAAACAAAGGATGTGGTCTCTCTGTGGCTTCCTGACCTCAGCGATCTGTGTGGTTTCCATGATTGTAAATTATCTTGAAAGAAGCAGAGTTTTAGGGGGCAGAGAAACTGTTCTGAGCAGGAGGAAAACAATGACGGAATGAACGAGGCAAAATGAAAAGAGACTCGCTGTGCATCGCCCCTTAAATTTAGTTATGTTATTTTTTTTTTCCTTCTACAGGTCACCTATTGGCTTGGCAAAAATGAATTGCAGGCTGTGGACTATCAAGGAAGTGAGATCTGCGAGGCCCAGCTGTGCTGCTGCAAACCATTCAATTACAGCACAAATAGGCTCCTTGCATATTAGGGCAGTGCAACATTTGCTCCCAGCCAGTGGGCGTGCTGAAAGAAAAGCTCTCTGCTCTGGCTGATAAGGAAGTGTGCTTCCTGTGTCTCCCTAGAGACAAGAAACTTAAACATTTAGCCAGCCCCAGTAGCCTGGCACTTCTACTTCCTAATTGGAGGCATAGGACTTGCTTTTTTTGTAAAAGCTATTTTTGAGATAAAGGATTCTTTGGTTTATTTGGTGTTAGTATAGAAAAATCAGAAAGTGATTTTTGGCTTCCATCTCTTCCCAACACCAAAATAAGATATCCCTTGATTTATCAGAATGGAGACACATTATCTCATTCAGCTAACCCTGGGTAATTATGACAATTTTAATAGTAATATGCTTTTGTCACAAGCTAATTACATTACCAAAACAGAGCTTTTAGTCCTAAATTCTAATAAACAGGCATGATTCTTTTCCAGCGCCATTCTTCATTCTCCATGGGTGAGAAATTTCCCACTTTGTGGGTACCAAGGAAGTAAAAATCATCTCCCATGAACAAAAGCCGATTTCTGAATGTTCCCAAAGCCAGGCCACAGGCAGCAATCTTGGACTTTGCAAGTAAAAGACTATCGTGGACTATGCTGATTTGTGAGCTGAGGATGAAAGGTCTATGAGGTTATGATAACAGGAGTTTTCTTCTCCCCCAGCAGTATAAATCTCACAAACAGGAGTTGAGGTCAGTAGTGGTGATCTTGATGTTGCCCAAGGACCATTTCTGCTTGTCTTGAGTTGGGCATACAAAATGAGCCCTAGCTTATGCCATACTTAGTAAAATCTTTATCTGTTTAAAGAAGTCCAATGTGCTGTTTACAAGAACTACCTTGAACAAGACTAGGCTGAAACATTAACTTGGATGTGAATCTCTTTCTCAGGCTCCCCTCTTCCCTCCCCACCTTACCCCTTTCCAGCCTCCTCTCTGCTCTCCTCCCTTCTGTCTTATCCCCTTGCTTCTCTCCCAACCCACTCCTTTCTCCCACCCAGTCCTGTTCCCCCATTTCCTTTATCTTTTCTTCCTTGACCTTCTGTCTGTATTATGATGCTCCCTCCTATCTCATCCTTCTCTTTTCTCCTCTTCTGCTGTTGAACCACACCCTTCCCACTCTTCTTTTCCCTCATTATCCTACCTCTTACTTTCTAGTCATTTTTTAGTTCTCTTATCACAAAGTGGCAGAAATAAAATTCCACTCTTAATTTTTTTAAGTTTAAAAAACAGAGACTGGGAACAACAATATAAACTAACCAGTATCCCCAGAGCTCGTGTCTCTAGCTGCATATGTAGCAGAAGATGGCCTAGTCTGCCATCATTGGGAAGAGAGGCCCCTTGGTCTTGCAAACTGTATATGATCCAGTACAGGGGAACACCAGGACCAAGAAGTGGGAGTGAGTGGGTAGGGGAGCAGGGGGGTGTGGGAGGGTATAGGGGACTTTTAGGATAGCATTTGAAATGTAAATGAAGAAAATATCTAATAAAAAATTGGAAAAAAACAGAGACTGGACAATTTTAACATTTTAAAAACTACTTTTAATTCAGAGTGTGTGTGTGTGTGTGCATGTGTGTGTGTGTTTATAAGTTACAGGACATCTTGATGAAGCAGGTTCTCTTTAACCATCTTGATCTCAGGAATATAATTCAGGTGGTTGAACTTGGTAACAAATGCTGTTACATGATGAGACTTCCCACCTATCCAGTTCTGGACAATGTAAAGCAAATTGCTTAAAGTAGCCAGAAGTCCTTAGGGTGCCTCAGCAGTGTTAAACAGTCACAGGAAAGTTACATCATGTCTTTTAAACAGTGACTTAATATGTTATCTGGAGATAAACAGGCTGCACATTAAGCTCTAGTCAGAAATAAGAAGTGTATAAATATCTGTCATATTTCTAATTTTCCATTGCTGTGGTAGTTGTGTATTTGTATCAGTCCGTGTTCATTTGAACTGTGTAGTTAAAAGGCAACATGAACACAGTTGAGTGGAGACTTAAGAAATAATCTCCATAGCTCTGTCAGGTAAGAGGACTTGTCATTTAATGGCTCAGAGTTCAGCTTTCTATAATTATCTAGAAAATATTATTTTGTAATTTGCTTGAATAAGAAGCTGCAATACCAGCTGAGCATGGTGGTGCACGCCTTTAATCCCAGCACTCCGGAGGCAGAGGCAGGTGGATTTCTGAGTTCGAGGCCAGCCTGGTCTACAAAGTGAGTTCCAGGACAGACAGGGCTATACAGAGAAACCCTGTCTGGAAAAACCAAAAAAAAAAAAAAAAAAAAAAAAAAAAAAAAAAAAAAAAAAAAAAAAAAAAAAAAAAAAAAAAAAAAAAGAAAGAAAAAGAAGCTGCAATACCACTCCTGGGCATATATCTAGAAGATGGTAATAAGGACACATGCTCCACTATGTTCACAACAGCCTTATTTATAATTGCCAGAAGCTGGAAAGAATCCAGATGACCCTCTACAGAGGAATGGATAAAAAAATGTGGTACATTTACACAATGGAGTACTACTCAGCTATTAAAAACAAAGCATTTATGAAATTCTTAGGCAAATGGATAGATCTAGAGGATATCATCCTGAGTAAGGTAACCCAATCACAAAAGAACACATATGATATGCACTCACTGATAAGTGGATATTAGCCCAGAAGCTCTGAATACCCAAAATACAATTCACAAACCACATGAAACTCAAGAAGAAGGAAGAACAAAGTGGGGATACTTTGATCCTTCCTAGAAGGGGAAGAAAATCCCTATGGAAGGAGTTAACAGAGACTAAGTGTGGAGCCCAGACTGAAGGAATGATAAGCCAGAGACTGCTCCACCCAGGGATCCATCCTATAAAGAACCACCAAACCCAAACACTATTGCGGATGCCAAAAAGAACTTGCTGACAGGAGCCTAGTATAGCTGTCTACTGAGAGGCTCTGCCAGTACCTGAGAAATACAGAAGTGGATGCTCACAGCCATCCATTAGATGGAGCACAGGGTCCCCAATGAAGGAGCTAGAGAAAGTGCCCAAGGAGCTGAGGGGTTTGCAGCCCCATAGGAGAAACAATAATATGAACTAACTAGTGCCCACAGAATTCCCAGGAACTAAAACACCAACCAAAGAGTACATTTGGTGGGACTCATGGCTCCAGCTATATATGCAGCAAACGAGGGCCTAGTAGATCACCAGTGGGAAGAGAGGTCCTTGGTTATGTGAAGGTTCTATGCCCCAGTATAAGGGAATGCCAGGGCCAGAAAGTGGGAGTGGGTAGGTTGGTGAGCAGGGATAGGGGAGAGGGTTCTTGGAAGGAGACCAGGAAAGAGGATAATATTTGAAATGTAAATATCTAATAAAATAAAATTAAATTTTAAAAAAAAGAAGCTAAGTTCACAAGTTACTTTTTCTTGCTATAATAAAACAACAAGGGATAGGAGTCTTTTCTTTAAAGTATCATTATCATTATAAATCTATTAATTTAAAGATATTTTTATTAAATACATTTGATTTTATTTTTGTATTTTGTTTTTCTTTTTCAGACCTTGGTTCTCTCAACTTTGGCCATGAAGACTCCGTCAAATTTATTGTTATGTATTTTTTAATGTCACCACTATTGCCTTTAATAATTTCTCCACATTCAATAACAACAATATGTTCCAAATTAATCTTGTTCGTTTTCTTCTTCCAGACCTGAAATCAGCAGTTTCCCAAGGAGTCCTGGATCCTTTTAATGGGTAATATATTTCTTTTAAACCACAGCCTGGTTAGCAAGAGTATTCATTGTTTTTTGGTATTCATTGCTTCGAGGGTTTTAGTGGAATAAGTGAGAAAATATGCATTTTTAAAAAGTAAATATTATTCCTAAGCTCAGGCCGATATTCTCACCAGTTCACACAAAGAACCCAGTGTTTCTACTGCCTTAGTTTCTGTATTTTATTAAGTCCTTTCCATTTTTCTTAAAATATCTTGGTTCATGAAAACATTAACAAAAATTATATATATATATATATATATATATATATATATATATATATATATATATATATCAAACTGCCAATATTAATATTTCCAAAGATAAAAATTCTACTGAATTATTTAGAAGTCTCTGTGGTTTCCCATTTTATCCTTAGACTTGTACAGTCAAGATGTTGTGGTTTAAAGTCAATTGAAATGAAGTCTCCCTGTGCCTGCCCTTCCTGATGCAGCTAGCATAGTCATTTGTCTAAGGCTCTTTTCAGTTTTGGTTTTAGGATTGATATACTGTCATATATGCTTTATGTTGTAGCTAATGCATAGCTACAGAGTCAGAATAATAAGGTACATTTGGCTTTAGAGAAATCTTTTCCATTCCTCATCCTCTCATGTCCCTTTATCCATTGTGGGTAACATGATAATTAAGTTTTAATTTCATACTAAAGAGAAATACTAATAAAGTAATAAATATGTGATCATGGGCCAGAGAAACTCACAGTGGCTAAGGGTTCTCAGTGCTGATCCTGCCAACCAGAGCTAACCAGAATGGAGGAAGGAAAGAATCAACTCCCACAAGTTGCTCTGACCTCCACATCTATTGCCACCTCCGATTGTCTGCCTCACCACAGATCCAGGAGCAAAAGAACAAACAGGCTTTGGTGAGCTGAACTCTATGAATTAACAAGACAATATATGTCAGGTTTTCTGTCACAGTAACAGGCAATGTAATTAATCCAGGTTTAGACTATCCAAGGGTGTCAGGAATGTGAAAGAAGAGAATGTTTTAATTGTGTGTGTGTGTGTGTGTGTGTGAGACAGCGTGCTTGTAGAAGTCAGAGAACAACCCATGGGACTTGGTCTCCTCTGCATCTCAGGGATTGAACTGAGGACACTGAGTTCAGCAGAAAAGTGTTTTATCCCACTGAGCTCTCTTATCAGACTGAAAAGAATATTTTTAAATTAATTTTAACTGATTAATAAAATCATAAAAATTCTACATGTTAATTAGTACCACATGATGTTTCAACACACACATATTGTATATATATATAAGATTATGTAATGTTTAAGCTAAATTAAACATAGTTATCTTCAAATATTTATGCTTTTCTTTATGGTAAAATGTTCCATGAATATTTAATATTAAAGCATAAAGTTCAACAGATAAATAGATGTAAATGGTACATAAAACAGATCACTAGTAATGCTTGTATCTTTGATAGCTCTTAAGGCATCAAAAAACATTTGGTGTCAGTCAGTTTTGGTTGAGGCATTTTACCAACTCATTTTATGGATGGATTTGGACTAATAGTACTCATTTCCCTCTGGGTGTTTGATAGTTGAGAGATTGTGCCAAAGACAACATCTGACTCAGACTAAGCACATAATAGATACTGATTTATATCTCTATCCCGTTATGCAATTGTGCAACATAAAATCTTTGCAGCTGGGGTACATATGACCACATACAAAGTGCAGCTATTTTACATGTGCTGTTGAGCAAAGTCCATGCTTCAGCAAAGCAGAAAGGACTGAGGAATTCTTCACTGGAGAGCCATGTAGGCAGAGTACTTCCTGTTTTATCTTATTTCTCTCTCCAGAAATGTTTTCTTTGTTCACTCTCCTCCTAACCTCTATTCTGCCCAGTACTTAAATTCAACACATACATTGCCTTACTGGAAACTATAACTTTGGAGTCAGGTTAATAAGAAATATTACAAGGTAATATGGGTTTCATCCAGTCTTTTATATACTCAGTTTGAGAAAAGGCACACACAAGGGCACAGTGGATAGATATCACACAATGTCTCCCACAGCCTTAAAGCCCTAATCAATTATATTTTCAATACATATATAGTCACAGGTTGAGTATATGAAGATGACCTCAGCTCAGAAGAGAAAAATTTCAATGTAAGGTTCCATCACCATTCATAGCTAATGAGTCATGGTGCTTCTCCTTCATGTGAGGTCAAATGTTCGGTCCAGTTCTCAATAACTCAAGCCATCCATCTCTGTAACATCATGGCAAGAAATAATTGTTTTTTTTTTTCCAGTAAATATTGTGCTGGTTAATTTTCCTTGTAGACTTGATTAGGAGACATGATCTTGGGACTGACTGGGAAAGTGTTTCTAGGGAGTTTTTAATTGAATGTGGATCAGTCCATCCACAAACTGGGATCCCTGAAAATAAAAGAAAAAGGTGAAGGCCAGATGGGTACTACATTGACCTTCTCTTCATACTTGGCATGACATACATGACAAGCTGCCTCATGTTCCTGAGACTATGCTGTCCCACCATTAAAAACCTGTGTCCCCTCTTAAATCAATAAATTATTTTCCCCTTAGGTTGTTTCTGTCAGATACCTTACTACAACTGTGAAAAAATAATGTTGTGTTAAATAATTTAATATTTTAATTCTGTCAATGAACACTTTCCAATTTATCATGGCTATGCTATGCCTTTGAGTCCTTGAGTTGGTGGTCCATGGAAGGGAAACAGAGGGTCAAATGTTTCCAAAACTAGAGGAAAAGTCATAAAATCAGTTATCATCTCTTGCCACTTGAAATGTATTAAAAAGTAATATGATATTTAAAAATAGTGAGTTACATACAGTGAAAATTAATTCATCTAGTAAAATGCTACTTCTATTTAGTCATTTACAGTTATTTATAAGAAAGCACCATTTTATACTTTTCCAGAAGGAAAAAAATGAATTAAGGTCTTTTAATCTAATGGTCCAATTCCATATCCTGACTAATTTATTTACTATCTGCCTTTGGGAAAGATAATTGCCCTGTACCTCTATTCACATCTGAATTACCAGGAGTATTTTCAATGTACCAGGGAAAGCTATAAAATCAGACCCAAACTCCTTCAATGAGAATCAAGCACCAGACTGTTTTCCTGGGTTTAGGAGTCTTTCCCTTTTTTAATTTTAATCTTTTTCATTAAAAAAATTTTTTTTAATTTAAATATATTTTAATCATTTTCTTCCTATTCTACAAGTTCTTCCAAATCTCTCCCCATCCTTATTTATCCAACTTTAAATTCTCTATCAACAAGCAAACAAAACCCAGTAGAAATACAAAATCTTCCCAAAACACAACACAGATTAAATCACAGCCAAAAAGAAAATCAAACACATCAAACTATAATGTTAGTTAAAAATAAAAGAACACACACACACACACACACACACACACACACACAAAAAAAAAAACCTTCAGCATTCATTATATATTTGTTAACTACTCCTGAACACATGGCCTCTCTTGGAGTGATTGATACACCCAATGAGAAAACTGTTAAAGAAAACTAATATTCCCTCTCCTACCACATGTAAGCAACAGTTCACTTACTAACATTTACTCTAGTGTCTGTGTATCTTTCATTCATTAGTCATTCATTCATTCATTCATTCATTCTTTCAGTTTTAAAATATAACAAAATTAAATATAAGACAAAAGCTATCACATTGAAGTTGGATAAGACAAACCAACAAAAGAAAAAGAGTCCAAGAGAAGGTACAAGAATAAGAGACCCATTCATTTACACAATCAGGAACTTTATAACATAAACTAGAAGCTACAATATATGTGTAGAAGACCTACCACACAACCCTATAAGCCTTGTGCATGCTGCTTGAGTGACTGTGGTGTCATATGAGCTTCGCTGCAGTTTATTTAGAGGCTCTTATTTTATCCATGTACTCTATCCTCTGGGTCTTACATTCTTTCTGCCTTCACTTCCTTGGGATTCCCTAAGTGCTGAAGGGAAGACTTTGATGTAGGCATCCTTTTTAGTGATGAATGTTCCAAGGTCTCTCACTGTCTGTGTAATGTCTTGCTGTAGGTCTCTATATATTTGTTGCCATTTGTTACAGGAGGCAGCTTCTCTGATGGGAGCTGAATAAAGCCCACTAGAAGTTATTTTATTACTACATATTTTTAGAGCAGAATTATTGGTTTTGCCCTAGGATCATTGGCTAGCTAGTCTCAAATTCTTGGTCACCCAAGCAGTGTTATGTATAGGTTAATTCTCATAGGGTGGGCCTTAAGTCAGATAAGTTATTGCTTGGTTACTGCCCTTAAGTTTTGTGCTATCTTTGCCCTAGCATATCCTATAGGCAGTACACCATTGTAGATAAAGAATTTGTGACTCGCTTGGTGTTACAATTCTTTTGACAAAAGAGATGTTTTTGTACCAAACATGTTGAAACATAAGGGTGGGGGTTTGTATATAGACACTTGCTCAACTTCTTTATGTTCAATGAGTTGTATAGGTGTTGTCTTTAGCAATGAGGCCTTTGTGTCAATTTGTGAAGAACAACTGCCTTAGCAACAGCCTGAGTTGTTTGAGAGCTTCCCCCGAGACCCCTTTGGTCAACAATTAAACTAGATATAAAAAATTTTCAATAATGGGAAATTGGTTTGTTTACAAGAGATGGCCAGACGGAACTGTCTCATTATTTGGTGAATTCATTTAGATCACCTTCACATATCTGTATATCTTAGGATGTTTCTATACTAGCCATCAAATGACCCTTCATTCTAGCTGTCTCTCCCTGTATTCCCTTCTACAACTCCCACTTTATCCTCCCATTCAAGAACCCCAATCAATAACTATCTATTCTGTTTCTCCCTTTTAATGAAATCTGTCTCTTTCCTCTCATCCCTTATTCTTTACATACCCTCTTATTCTATCAATTTTAGCTTGGTTATCATTTCACATATATACACATATAGATTCTCTATTAATCCTACTGATCCATGAACATGGTCGATCTCCCCGTATTCTGATATATAATTCAATTCCTTTGTTTGAAACATTGAATTTTTTTTCATATAAGTCTTTCACTTACTTAGAGATACCACAAATCATTTTCTGATTTTCATAGAGCCACATAACAGGATAGTGCCAGCCAGTCTCAGCTGAGTGTGCTCTATAACATTTAGTTAAATCTCCGTAAAAACATAGGTAATTTTTTAAAGACTAAGTTGGATAAATCTAGACAAGTGTTTCAAAAGCACTCATTAATGTCTATTCTCTTTATTCCCTCACATATCTTCATAATAGATTTTCCTTCAACAGAAACTATATACTGCCAGGAAAAAATTGTACTCAGGGTTGCGTTTGTGAATTTTCAATTTCCTCTTAGAAGAGATATTCATATCAAGAGCTCACCATTAAGTTGGAAACCTGAGCAGCGTCCTGTTAGCAGACCATGTTAGAAGCATATCTTCCTCGTCTTCTAACCATGCTGCACACTATTCTCACTCAGAACTTTCTGAGTATGATGATATCTTCACTTAAATCTGAAAATGACTGTTTCAGCTTATCACAAAGCTTGAGTCTACCACCTTATGGAATCTATATCATCTTTGCTGTCTGACAAAATAAAACTATCCAAATTCTTTCTGTAAAACTCTATATAGACCAACATGTTTGTGTTAGCACCACAGTCTACTATACAAGTGCCACCAACACTCATGTTGATTTCAGTATCCGTTGAGTACATTGCAGTGAGTATAGCAGGCTCAAGAACATTCTTGCCACCTGCCAATAATAAGTGCCTTATCAGGATAATCATGGGGATAATGAATTTGACCCCATATCAAAGGGCATGTAAGACAGTGTCTGTTTCACTTCCAACTAATGTTCTTTTAGCCATTGTTTTCTAAGGTTGGGTTATGGGGTCTTTTCAGGAATAGAAGAGGCAAAGAGAGACTGAACATCTTTGGCCATGTGGTAAGTCTAGGTAAAGTCAGGGTAGATTTCCCTTAGGGGAGTGTGGCAAAGGCTCCAGTTATTGTGTCAAATGTTGGGCATTACAAACCCAGGAAGGATTATGTAAAAAGCTGTCCTCTGCCTTACTTTCTGGGAAATCCTGATCTTGCAGGAGAACCTCTCATTTGAGGTTGTCCCCAGTCAGCCCACAAGTACTCCCTCATTCCTTTTACCCACTTTGTACCTAAGTCATGTGATACAAAACATCTCAGAAAAGGCATGTCTTGTTTCACTATTCCATTTTATTTGCTAGTCTTCCAGAATAAAAGTCCTTTTTTTTTTTTTTTTTAGCTCATGTTAATACATTATTTCCACAATTTGGGCTCTAGATATATGTGAAGCCTATGTGTGCTAGGAAATACCAATTACAATCAGGGACACAGAACAGAACTCCTGCTCCCCAGAGGCATAGAAAATTCTCATGTCCTATTAGAAATTGCCTGCGCATGGCAGAGGTAATGATACCAGTCAGTCAGTCCACCTGCCAGTAGGCAGGGTTTGTGGCTCATTTTTCAGGCACTCCTTTTGAGTATTTTTATCCCCACACTAAGTCATCACCAAATTATTATAGTTGGAGCATTTTTGACTAAGGGTCAGAGACTGGAGCATTATGAACTAAGAAATTCAAAGTACCATGCTAAGATAATATCTTAGAAGGCATGAGGATTAAAAGAACTTTACTAAAAACTAAATTTATCCTTTGAAAATTTGTCTTTAAACTCTTTAATTTGTTCTTTGAAAATTCCATATACGTATACGATGCATTTTGATCACATTTACCCTGACTCCTTTCAACTACTCCCAGTCTCTCTACTACCCACTCCTCCCAACTTCATCTCTTCTTTTGTTGTAATGTTTATAGTTAACTGCATCTAATACAGTGCATAGTACATAGATATAGGGTCATTCACTGTAGCATGAGCAGCCTGCTAGCGCCATACTCCTAATGAAAACTGACTTTCCTCCTTTACCAATCCTCCCCCTGTAGCCATCACTGTCAGGAGTTTTTCAGCTAGATGGGGGGCCTTGTGAACCTTTCCCCGAATCGACGGTGGAATGTTGACTTGATCGCGTGCAGGTTTTGTGCAGGCAGCAACAGCTGCTAGAAGTTCAGGAGCATATTGACTTTGTCATGTTTAGAAGACACTCTTTTACAGTGTGTCTCCCTTTTGCAACTTAGTCCAGACATCTGTGCTGGCACTATGCCACAGTCATCTGTCTTGGGTTTGGAGCTGGTCTCACATTGTGTCCCTTGCTCTGATACACGAATTTTTGTCCCTCTCCACTTGTATCCGGTCTAAATTTACCAATCCAGGGTAAGATGCTTTGGGCATTATCTGAAAAGTTCCTGGGAGGACTTTTGTAAAAATAGGTTTTCAGTCTGCATTCCCCACTTCCTGACTAAGGGAGCTGAATGTGGAACAAAGGGATATGAATCTCTGACAAGCTCCATGTGATGGGGCCAGCATCCTCTGGGGACCTCTCAGGAATCGTTGAACTAGACAGTTGAGTCTTGTGTATATTCAAAAAGTGGACTCAAATAAACAAGGACATAAATCAGATCTGATACATTTGTAAGGATCTGACAAAGAGAAAGGAATCACAGTTTACTAGGTGGATGCTATTGTATACTGAGTTGTTGCACTATCTCTGTGGGTTAGGTATGATTGTGTTATTAATGGCCTCATTTTAGTTACTAGAAAATGGAAGCTTAGATAACTCACACAGATTTCCAGATGTCAACCAGCCGAGTTTGGATTCTGGTTTCTCTAACCCCAGAGTAAACTCCTGGTGACTCAGGCTAAGGCCTTCGAGACTGTCCTACTAGGACAAGGGTGTCTCAGGTTTGCATGTTCAAAAATGACATTTTCTCCTCCAGAGAAACTAGAATAATCAACTGTGGGTAGACTGTCTGTTATTTCCATTTACTCTACAGTAATCCAGTGTGGGAAGACTATCTCAACTCAGGTAATCTTGCCATCTGCAGCTTTGGAAGTCACGCTACTCCCAGGCCTCAATTCCCAGGTCTATGAGGGCCAAGACTTAAATGTCTTTAAACTAACATTTATACTCTTTAAATTGGAGAGAAGCAACTCACATTCACCAAGAATTGCCAAAGACTTAGAATCTCCACTCTGTGTATCCTATAGGCTATAACACATAGGCATTGGAAACTATACCAGAAACTATAGCCATAGTAAAAGGACTGTAATGCTGTTCTAGTGAAAAATGTCATCAGTTTAAAGTATGTGGTATTCCCTAAAATAGTAGCCCTAAAGTGACATGGTGATAGATATGAGGCCTCCAGATCTGTGAAAGGTAGAAGCACTTTTTATTCATTATATTTCTGTTCTGTCCTCTATAGATACTATACATCAAACAGTATCCAGTCTTTTCTTACCTGAAGGTTGAAACCAGGGAGATTCTTATTGTTGTCCTGTCATAAAAAAAAAAAAAAAAAAAAAAAACACATGCAAACATGCCTAGAAGCTAGACTGCTTCTCTTGGTCATGACCTGGATCAGTAGTAAAAGCTGATATTTTCCTATACCTTGCTGCCAATTTCACTGGTGACACCATGTCTGGAAACTGCAGGCCATATGTATAGACAACAAGGAGACTTTGTATAAAGATTCAGACTTTTCCTTCCCAGCAGGCCGGTGAGGACAGCACAGGAAGTATGTCTTGCATGCATCATGTTTATGAAGTGACCACTCATTGTAAAAACAGATTTACAATGAGTGTAATGTGTGTGGTTGAGGTCTGGCAATCCTCATGATGGTGACCACGAATAGAACTACAAGGGAAAATCATAAGTTTAAAAACTAAATATGACCTCAAATAACAACATTCTCCCATTGAAAAGGCTCAGATATTTTTCCTTTTTCATTTTTTTTACATTTTTAATATTTAGATTTTCATTTTTTGTATATGAGTGTTTTGCATGCATATAAGTATGTGCAACACATTTGTGACTGGCAACTGGAGAGCCCAGAAGAATGTTGACTACCTAGAGTTGGAGTTACAGACAGTTATGAGCTGCCTTATGGATTCTAGGAACCAAACCTAGGTCTTCTGCAAAACCAGCAAGTGCCCTTCATGGCTAAGCCATCTCTCCATCCAAATTTTATTTTTAAATTATATTTGTATTTATTCTTTGAGAATTCCATACATGTATTTAATATATTCTGATCCTGTTTACCTCCAACTCTTTTTAAATGTTCTGACAATTGAATCTAGGGCTTAATACCATGCTAGGCAAGTGATCTACCACTGAACATTTCCTTAGATAGATATCTGATTTTCATGTATATGATGTAGTTTAATATTTTTCATCTATTTTGTATGTGTGTGTGTGTGTGTGTGAGAGAGAGAGAGAGAGAGAGAGACTGTGTGTGTGTATTATATAACAAGACACACATGAGTATTATAGAAATATGCACATCATGATTTACAGGATGTATGTGTGCACGCACGTGTGTGTGTGTGTGTGTGTGTGTGTGTGTGTGTGTGTGCATGAATGTGTGCACGTGTTCCTGTGTGTTTGAAGATGAAAGGACAACCTGAAGGAATAGGGTTCTTCCTGCCTCCACGTGGGATCAGCATGTCAACCACAGGCCTTCTGGCCATCTTGCCAGTTCCCCAATTTATTTATTTATTCATTTGTAACATCCAGATATTTTTCTCTACCAGAGTAAGGCACTTGTAAAATATTTTATATGCCAATGGTTCTGAAATTGCATGTTAAGGATAGGAGAATAATATGTACACTACGATATTTCCTATGCACTTAAGCATTTGCTGATTCCCTTGGTATAGATAGGGATAATTTAGCATATTGTACAGACATTAGAAAATTGAAATGCTCTGAATGTATATCCCTTTTATTTATAGCTTACTCAGTTCTATCAGTGCAGTCCTGACCAGTAACTACTGTGGGGCAGCTTTCTGAATAGGAGAATAAGGGGTTCTTCCTCAGGAAAGTAGTACATTATTGTGACAGCTTATCTCTTTCTTCCATTGGTAAATATTGACGGGCTTCAACTATGGGCTTCTTTGAAAATAGTTTGGGGGCAGGCATCACAATGGAAGAAGGGCAGAGGCCCATTTTTTTTTTTTTTTTTTTTTTTTGTCAGGATACTGGTTGTCAGTTAGTCCTGGGAATCCTATTAAGCTGATAATAAAGTGAGGGTTATTTTTGAGTATCTACTAAATAGCAGAGAGAAAAGTTGGAGGACAAGAATGTCAGGTTCTTTCCCTAGGGTTTCTAGGGTTCTGTTTCTGCCATTTTTTAATCATACTAGCAAGTGGATCCACCTCATTTAAAACTCAGTGTGTACAGCCTTTACCGCACCCCCTGGAGTGCTTCCACAAGTGTAACGGATGAATTAATGATAAGAAGCAGTATTGGGTCATGCCTAGCAAGAGCCATATCTTCTATGGCTACATTGGCAAATATAGAGATTGGATTGCTTCAGGAGGCAGTGTTCTTGGGGAGAAGTGCCTTTTATCAAAACCCCTCCTGGTTATAAGGAGAGGGTCAGAACATGTGGTCACACTCCACATACAGATGTGACCAATGGTCACATAGCCCAGAGATGAGTTCTTCATGCTAATGAGTTATCTAGGTGGGCCCTGAGTGTTTAGCCAAAAGCTTCCCTTCCCCAGACATTCCTTCCTGAAAAAGGTGTTTAATCTCTGGTCCATACTAAGGAGGTAGTATGCACCCATTTTCCATGATGAACCATCAATAAATAGTTTGGAACAAAGAACCACCATCTCTCTCATCAAGAAGTGTCATGGGGAGATGGAGGAAGCTTCATCTTCAGAGCCACACAGTCTATGTGGCCTTCCTCTAGAAGGCTCCTCTGTGCTCCCAGACAATCGCCACTAAGCCAGAATTCCCCATGTCCCCAGACCTGGGGGCAGGCCCCTCAGTTCTGGACTCCTCCATGTGGTTTCCAGCAGTGACTGCCCAGAAGTCAGGGAATCTGGGTTTCATCCTTAGCCTAGGCCCTTTCTCACTCTGGCTGAGGCCCCAGCCTAAGGCTGCATTCTCCCACCGCCTGAGCAGTTCATTGGCACTTCTCACGAGCGCATCACCCTACAGTGGACATAGAGTAAATGCAGTTTAGCATCTCCCATTTCACCTGCCTGAGCAGCCCCTGGAATGTCATTTAGTCTATCCCACAGAGTTCCTACACCCAGTGGCAAGGGTGTTCAGTGTGCCAGCAGAGTTCCTATGCCTCAATGGCAAGGCTGAATGTGGGAACACAAACTACTAGGTAGGTATCCCTTTCCTTGCACTATGATTTTTGTTCAGTAAAACTTCTGACAAAAAGCACTGTCAACCCATGCAGAATAATTATTTGAACTCCCGTTTGAATGGATTTTCATAGTCATTTTTACATATGCTTGTTTTTTTATCATTAATCTACCAACTACATCCTTCTCTCCATACATGGCTGTATGCCATGTATCTGTGTGTTTTTATGTCTGTGTGTCTGTTTGTGTGTGTGTGTGTATGTGTCTATAACTGTATGTGTATGTATATGTGTATGCTTGTGTGTGTGTCTGTGTATGTTCGTGTGTGCCTGTGTCTGTGTCTCTGTGGGGGTGTTTGTGTATGTGTCTGTGTTCATGTGTCTGTATGTGCTTGTACCTGTGTGTGTGTATGTGTGTGTGTGTGTGTGTGTGTGTGTGTGTGTGTGTGTGTGTGTGTGTGTGTGTGTGTGTTCAATGAAACAATGGTTGGATCATGGAGCAATTCAATTATTAACTTTTGAGCCATATTCTTTCCACTTTTTGTAGTGGATGTTTTTATTATCATTCCCACCAATGATGGTCAAGCATCCCCTTCACTCACACTCCAGTAGCTCTTCCTATTTTTAGTCTTCTAGGCAATTGCTATTCCTACTGGGGTGAGACAGTGTCTTTCCTTGCGTTTATCTGACAACTAGTTAAGGTTGGACATTTCTCGTCTTCCTTAGAGAAATGTGTGCTTCCTTTGAGGGTTAATGATCGTGCCTTGGCTGGTTGTGCTTTTGGTTTGGTTTGGTTTGGTTTAGGGCTTGTTTGTTCTGGGATGTTTGTTAGTGAGATTTGGGAACTCATTTCTTGTTCTGGATGTCAACACTTGTAGACATTACAGATAGTCTCTCCATTCTGTTGGTTGTTTCTGCCCCCTATTGCTTGGTTCCTTTTCACTCCAGGCTTTGTGCTTTAATATAAATTCCAGTTGTCAATTTTGTTGTGGTTGTTGTTGTTGTTTCCTTTCCTGTGCTTTTGAGTTCTTATCTAAAAACTCTGCTCATTTTAATATTCTTGAACATTTCCAATTTCTTCCAATGTTTGAATTTAAGCCCTAAATTTATTATGAGTTGATTGCTGCAACTAGTGAAAAGTTGAAGATCAGAAAAGTCTATTGAGTCTGTCTGTCTGTCTGTCTGTCTGTCTGTCTGTCTGTTTTTCAAAGAGTCTTGCTTTGTGGCCTAGACTGGTCTCTGGCTTGGGCTTCTCCTTCCTCTACCTCTGAATGTTCAGATAATGGGAAGACACCTCCACACTCATGCATAGCCAAAGTAATTTTTACAATAGCTAAGGGTGGATTGGAGGTCAGGATTGTAAATTATGCTTTATGATAACAAAAGCAACTTGCATCTGATTGAATAATCTGTATGGCACAGTGGCTATGTTCATACAGACACATATATGCAGAAAGATAAACTTAGACTTGAACACTTGCCTGATGAATGTGCTAGAATACTTACGGCCATAAACCACCTACCTCCCTGGGTGCCTCCTGTAATTATGGTTAATGTTCATGCTACATTTTCTTAAAATATTAAGAATTTTGGAGAATCATGTTGAAGTTTGAACATTAGAAACTATTAGGGTGAAATATTTTGGCAGCTCATCTACTTTGTGTTTAACTTCTCTCAACTATAATGCTTGGTTAAATAATACAAGACCATAAATCTATTACTATATATACTAAAACAAAGTCTATATGTCAAATTGTTTCAATTCCTTTTCTGTATATATTTTATTCTTCCTGTGACTATTTAAAAAAATTTTTTTTCAGTGTCAAGGATCAATCTCAAGGCCTTGTTCATGCTAGGCAAGTGTCCTACACCAAAACAACACCCCCAAACTCTTAAATACATTTCCATTTGGTTGTATATGGATCACATTGTTTGTTCCTTGGTGTGTCCTGATACTTTTGAGTGCATATTGAGCATTTTGTGTTTCTTTCTTGAGTATCTGGGGTTTCTTGCCCTCTTTTAAAGAACATTTTGTCACATGGTTAAATTATAAACTAGTTTGATCATTTAGGGTCTTGAAGTCTTGTTTTCCAGCTTGAGTACAATGCTTCTGAGGAACTTGCTCAGAGATAATTTCATGAAGATGTGTTCCTTTAGAGTTTACACCAAATGTCTCCAAGTTTAAACAAATTACCTGATTCCTTAGTGCTTGGATTCATGCATTCTAACAATATTCTGTGCATAAGTACTTGTTAGCTCTTTCCCTGTGTCCTAGCATTCTTTTATGTGATCTGTCTAGTACTCCAGAAAGAGTTGGAGTAGTTATGATGTGGCTATCTGGACATGGGCTCTTTGTTGATATTTAACAGTGTTCTCTTTTCCTTTTGACAATTACAAATGTGCCTCATTTATCCATGGGGGAGGAACTATAATGATCTCTTCAGCTGAGAAGAAATAGAACAGAATGTAAAATGAAAGGGCACATTTATGACAGAAAGATGGTGAGGGTCGCATTGAAGCCATGTGTCAGTTTTTCTTCTGTTTGCTCTGTGCTATATTCACTGACCAGAGTTCAGGAAGAATACTTCGTCATTAGGAGTTCACTTGATAACCTCTTATCAGAAACTTAAACTATGTGGTTCTAAGAGTCACTTCTACCCAGCTCAATTCCACTGTTAGCAGACATTTTCTGTACTTTCTAAAAGTGTTATTTTTAGGTTGCTTAATTTTCCAAAAAGCATAATTTAATAATGACAATATAGTTTTCTCCAATATGATAAACATTGGAAAGAAATAAAATGAGATAGCCAGTTAAAATCTATACATATGAAGTCTATAAATCTGTGGTTATATTAGCGTTTTGATAACAAGAAAACAAAAACTAGGTTGCAGGAAGTTTCATTTTATTCTTTTTTGTTTGTTTTGGTTTTTCTTTTTTTCTTTCTTTTTT
>LR749563.1:2153952-2175669 GCA_902729485.2 Mus minutoides | reverse complement strand
AGACCAGGCTGGCCTCGAACTCAGAAATCTGCCTGCCTCTGCCCCCCAAGTGCTGGGATTAAAGGAGTGCACCACCACACCCTGCTTTCATTTTATTCTTTTTCTGTCTGTCTTCACTTCGTCTGTTCTGCCATGTATGGTTTCTCCAGACAATAGGACAGTCAAATCACTAGAGACATTTTTAGCATTCAGTACTTCTGAGAAAACATTTATCATCATAATTCACACTTGAAACATTCACACTTTAATGACAGTTAAAAACATTTAAAAATTTTTGAGTACTTAATTTTCCACATAGAGCTATCATCTGACTATTCAAATAAAGTTATAAACAGTGATCTTTCTAAAGAGCTGTGAACTTTAAAACACAGAATTCAGTTTTTATGACATAAATTTCTGTTATCTTTTTACTGCGACAAATCCAGAGAGACAGCCTTGCATGGCAATACAATTCATCAGAGAAGCAGCGACTTCACTCTTCCTGATTATCCTCCCCCAAATTAACAAGAGTTTTCTTAAATAGTGGCCAAGATTGGAGTTGATACTGGCCACCAGGTGGCAGCCATAACTCAGTAACTCGAGCAACCTGCCTGCCTTCTGCCTTCTCACCTCCATATTCCTTAGCACAAATTGCCATGTTTACAAACATTGCCAGTGTAGTCATGAATCCTGCTAGTAACTCACTTACTCACTTTCTCCCTTCCCTCCTAAAAACATGCAACTCCCATTTGGTGAGCCTGATGTCTCCGAGTCCTATGTTTTCTGTACTTTCTAATTATATATTATTATATTAATATTATATATTAATATAACTATATATTATAATTCATGTCTAGGGTATAAACTTTAGGTTTCTTCTTAGTTTCTGAAGCCACCAGAGTGAAAAGTAAAGCTCAAATATAGTTCGTCAATCAGATGCTAGCTGCAATGACTGACTTAGTTAAAGCAATGTTTTAATACAGACTTTAGCACAAGATTATAGGAATAAAGCAGAAAGTTGATATGGAGATGATCTTTCTCAGGGATCCATATAATTTTCAAAGGAAGGGTACATGTATAGACTATACTCTTCAGGGCTCACAGAGAAATCAGAGATCACCATGGCTGGAAACAAGGTATAACTGCCAGTTGAGGTTTTCCTCAGCAGGAAGCCTGCACAATAGAGATAAACTCTGAGGGAAAGCATTTCATGAAATGCCAATGCCTGAGGAAGAATTATTCAAATAAAATACCTTAAGTTCTCTGGGTAGAAACCAGAACATTGCTTATAGAGACATTATGAAATGCATATACACTTGAAATGTGAGTTCTTGAAAGTGCTACACATATTTATCAAGATAATATCTTTAGTTCTAGGAACAGAGATTACAGATTGCTGTTTTGTACAATCCAATCTCCCTTGCATATATAATATAAGGTAGAGTGTAATGCATATAATTCCACTTTATAAGGAACAAATAGAAAATAGTCATCAGCATAAACTTCACATTCATATTGTGTTCAAATTCTATTTACTTAGCTAGCTTTGTCATTTACTTTTAAAAATCTAAAGTAGCTCTCTTGTCTTGAACATATTGCTATAGGGTTTTTTTTAATCCATTTGATACTGTTTTTTCTTTCATTCATTCCATATTGTTTTGTCCTTTATTTCCACACACAGGCACATGCAAGTGCACAAGCACATGCATGTGCACATGCAAACACACACACATACGCACACACACAAATATAAATGGAGTATGTGCACAAAAAGGCAATCATGGTGTTTGTCTTTTTTGAGTATATATTTCATTTAACATAATTTCTCTGGTTCTCTTCATTTCCTGCTAAGATTATTTCACTCTTTCCTATTCTGAAAATTCCATTACTATGTATATGTACCACATTTTTGTCTATCCATCTTCCCATTGGACATCTAGACAGATTTCATTTATTAGCTATTGTGAAAAAACATATCAACTAACAAGGGTGGACAACCATCTCTGTAGCAAGGTAGGCAGAGTACCTTGAATACATACCGAAGAATAGCAGAACTTGTAGATAGCCCTAGTGTTGCTTTTGTCTTTTTGATGCTTGTATTTGGGCTGCAGACGGGAAGTGGATCATGTACACAGGTGATTTCTTGTGAACCTTCTCCCCACCTTAACTTGTAAAATAAAGGATAGAGCTGGTGATTGGGCAATGGAAGACACAGTGGAGCTGAAAAGTTTGAGGGACAGGAAGGAGAGGAGAGAAGGGGGGCGACAGGAGAAGGAGAAGGAAGATGGAGGAAGAGGAAGAGGAAGAGGAAGAAGAAGAGGAAGAGGAAGAGGAAAATGATCCAGATTCTGCGTGGCTTAAATTAGCCACAGGTAGCTACGAATATCATAAAAGAATAAAATAATTGGGATAATTTGTCTAATCTAAGTGGGCAGCTTGTATCATTATCAACTGGCTCTGTTATTATTGTGTGGGCATTTTGTGAATTGAGAATTTATTGATATATAAATCTGACTGATTAATTATAAGCTTCTAGAGTTTTAATTTTACCAGGTTACTGGGATTTGGGACTACTAACCACAGCAGGGGTGGGGGTATGGCTGAGAAGGTATGCGCGGCTCTGCATAAGGCAAACTGGAGAAGGGAAGACCAGCGAATGTGGCTAGCCTAGAGGAGGTGAAATGGTGGGCAGAGAATAGCTGGGTATAGCATGGGATGATGCCATTTTTCCAATATTTCCCACAACAATAACTGAGTATTTGGAATGCTTTTCTCTGGATATGACATGGTCACATGTTCTTAGAACCCTTGTGTTTTCTTGATGCATTATCTTTATTATCATGAAGTGATCCTTTTATGTCTTATGGTAAATTTCTGGTTTGACATCTACTTTAACAGACACTTTACAATAGCTACCCCAACTTCTTTTGACTCAATAGGTTGATTACATCATTTGACTCTGCAGGTGTCTATACTGAGAACAACAGACTAGCTTGAATTTTTATTTTTAATCCTTTCAGTTGGTCACTATTTCTTCATTAGTGAGTTAAGCCATTTATACTGAAGAGTATTATTGAGAAATGTTTACTATTTTCTGAGATTATATTTGTTCTTTGACTGATTATGTGAATCATTGTTTGTTCTTTGCTTTCTCCCTAGTTTATTTAGGAATTTATTTGTGTTGTTGTTGTTGAGCATGACATATTTCTTCCTAGATCTCATCTATTCATCATGTTATTTTACAATGCTCCCATGATTGAATCTGTTCCTCTTCCTGTTTGTATAAATGTCTCCTTTAGTGCTTGTTTAGTGGTTATGGACTGCCCAGTTTGTGATTGCCTGAAATGACCTTAGATCAGTACACTGTAGGAAGTACCTTAGCTTGCAACTAAAGAACAAAATAATGCATCTTCTTTCGTTTTTTTTTCAATTTTTTATTAGATATTTTCTTAATTTACATTTCAAATGCTATCCCGAAAGTCCCCTTCCCCCTCCCTGATCCTGCATCTTCTTTCTATCTTCTCTGCAAAGTTCTTAAATAATATACATGTTTAGATACTATATAACGTGTTAAAGAAAGCATGCTTGGATTGCTATGTTATATAAGGAAACACACATACACACACTGACCTTTGAAATATAAACACTAAACTCTAAAAATATAAAGCTATTCCAGCATTTGAAAAATTTCTCTTCTTCTGGTTTCTGTGGAGGCAGATTGAAAATTCTGAAGTTTATTCAGCACAGTGAAAATGAGAGTCAGAACAACAACAAATTGGTTAAAAAAGAAAAAAAAATGCCTTGAATATGGATAAGAAGCCTCTTATAATGAACAACAAGCATATTTTGAGCCTCACTTAAACCAAAAATAAAGGCAACATGACTTTGAGAGAAAGGTAGAGTGGTGTGTCCAGCCATGGTGCCTTCCACATGAGAGCTCATGATTTCTCTCTCTGTGCTTATAAATTCTGTACACAGTGTACACAGGGTTCCATTGATCGATATTGCCGGAGCACACTGCTCTGACATTACCCTATTAAACATTTCTGTATTAAAAAGTTTCTAAAATTGTATTACATGGACTTGAATTAAAAACTAACACACACAAATTTCTAAATAGGACTTTCTAATTCAAGTCACGCTCCTGCTCCCTACTAAGGAGATGGTGGCATGAGGAAATGGTGGCATGAGGAAATGGTGGCATGAGGAGATGGTGGCATGAGGAAATGGTGGCATGAGGAAATGGTGGCATGAGGAGATGGTGGCATGAGGAAATGGTGGCATGAGGAAATGGTGGCATGAGGAAATGGTGGCAAAGGAGAATCAGACAGATAACCTGGAGCAAAATGTCGGGGTTTCAACTTGTCTTCTAACTGGATGAGAGACAAAGATCTGGCTCTCATAAGTAAAGGGAGATTAGCTCATTTTTTAATTGGTTCTGTTCCCTCAGGCAGCACTCAGTACCCCTGAAGTCTTAACAGCAAAGAACTGCGCATTACCTGGGCAGGTGCTGGGCAAAGCTTTCTTTTAGAGTTCATACTCTCTGAGCCTTCCCTGGTTTTGGAGAGTGCTCTTGCATCATCTCATTGGCCTTCAAATATATTCTGGCATTTGAACTTTGGTGTGGTGGTGGTGGTGGTGGTGCTGCTGCTGCTGCTGCTACTGCTGCTACTGTGTGTATGCGCGGCGTGTGTGTGTGTGTGTGTGTGTGTGTGTGTGTGTGTGTGTGTGTGTTAGTATGCTCATGAAGCCAGAGTGTGTTTCTCTTTCTCCATTTTTTTGAGACAGTCTCTCACTAAACATGGTATGTAATGACTAGCTAATCCATCTGGCCTTGGCTTTAGGTATGCATTTCTATGACTAGCTATTATGGTTGTGCTAGAGCTCTGGATTCAAGTATTTTTGCTTGCTCAGCAAACACTGAGTCATCTCTTAAGTCACTTAATGGCTTAACAGATGACATTAGCTTAATAACTTAATGGATTCATTAATGGATAACATTATAAGACATAAACCTGATGGTCGCCTTTCCTTTTTCTACTCTCTAACTCCTCCCAGACCATATCCTTTTCCTTACCCACCTAACTTCATGATCCATGCCCCCCTCCCTCCCTCCCTCCCTCCTTCCCTTAGTCCCTCTCTCCCTCTTCCTCTCATTCTCTCCAAACAAGAACATAAAAACAATAAAAGAAAAAAACAAAAATTCCAAAATGAAATGAAACAGAAACAAGCAAACAACAACAACAATAATAATAATAATAATAATAATAATAATAATAATAATAAAAACATGGAGTACCTTTGTGTTGGCCTGAGCATAAGGCCAGCTCTGGAGTGTTATTGATATACACAGTGTACTTCCATTAAAGAATATCACTTTATTTTTTCCTCTCTCAGCGGGTGTCAAATACAAATAGCTTCTTGGTTGATTAGTCCTAGTGCTTTGTTCCCATTACCCCTTCTAGGCACTGGGGTCTTCTCTGGCTTGAAATTGTACAGGTCTTTATGTGCTATTATAGTCTCTGTGCACTTATATGTGTATCACCCCTGTTTTACCTGTATGACAGTTTTATTGGAGTCATCTTCCACATCTGGATTTTACACTCTTTCTGCCTCCTCTTCCCATTGATCTCTGAGTGTTGAGCAGTGATGTGAGAAAGGCATCCAAGTTTTTCACTCTCTGCACTTAGATGCAGGACAGTTCTTAAAATACAGGTGTGTTTTGATTAAAATAAGCATGTTGATTCGATCCTTATTTCAGTTTGTTTAGAAGAAAGGATTAGCAAAAATCTATGAATGAAGTATTTGCTATGTAAAATTGAACCAAAATATTGTTACCAGTCATAACTTGTTTTGCTGGTGAGTTTTTTGAAAAAGAAATCTGATTCATGACAGAAAGCAGAGCAATACTGTTGTGATTATAATATGAGGTCAAGGAAAGTTCCTAAAAAGAGGATCTGATTACAAAGACTGATTAACTGATTTGAATTTGATATGGAGAAGTTGGATTGTGGTGAATTCAGAGTGTTATTACTTTGGACCATCTTTAGCCTTCTCAATAACTTGCCCTAGCATATTTCTGACTATTCAGCAAATCCTTTGGCATGTTAGAAATCCCTAGTTTGCACCTGCCAGATGACTGATGCTCTCAGACAGCATAAAACTGAAACTTTCCCATTTGTGTTGTAACCCTGGTGTTTCCAACAACATATTTGAAAGTGTCTTGACTTACGAGCTACTTTGTTCTAGTGTTGTAAAACCTCAATGAAACCATTAGCATGTTGTAACACAGAACTTGAGGCAACTTTAAACTATTTCCAAGCCATGGTCACTCATTTACTTCTAGAATAGAGGATGTCATATCCCCTTTGAGCTCTGCTTCTTGTGCTGATAACAATTGCATGCAAACAGTGCCTTGTGGAAATGAAGAAAGAGTTGTCTTTGAAACCATAGAAGCAATCTTTTCTTAGATAAAATTTGATTTTAAACCCACTACTCTCTCTCTCTCTCTCTCTAGATATAAATTGAGTGTTTTTTCCCAAGGTGGCAGTCAGTAAGATATATTTCCATTATGCCATTATACTAAGAACATTTGTATATGTGTTAAATTGGCTAAACAGGCAAGTGGGGACAAAGAAAACATTCACTGTATCTGAGAACAAATACTCAAGTAATTGAACCCATACATCATGCTTTCCTCAACTGCTTCTAAGGATGAGTTTAAAAAAAAAAATTCAGAACTGAAATGTAACCACACTTGCCATGGCTGGTAAATTTTCAGTATGAATTCAGCAGCTCCACACCCAAGGCCCTCTCATTTCTTGAGCTTCAGTGCTGGACCTAAAGTAGGGGTGTAACAGAGATGGGCTGGCAGCCAATAGCTCTGGGGACAATCCAATCCTCTCTTCTCTGCCTAATACTTTTGTGTTCATGAATAAACTAATGAACGTATTCAACCATTCATTATTTCTCCCAGAGTGCATGAACAATACTGATATTTTATTGCTGTTTTGAAGATTAATTCTTCCTACCATTTCTTCATTAGTCAGCATAAGCAGTCCATAAATATTAGTCCCTTCATCTTCTGAGCGACTCTCTCTCATCTACCAAATTAATGGTCTTATATAAAAGTATATACAAATTAGAAATAATTCCCACATACATATTGATGTGCAGTTTTTCTAAGATAGTCAGTTATATTTTTCTATAGCTAATTTTCTTTAACTAATTAACTTCATTAGCCTCTGAAAGTGAACCTACTTCAAAATTGATTGATTTTGCTTAGGTTTGTTTTTCAATAATGTGAATAATACAATAGAATTTTACTTATTTCTTCTATTGTGAACATGGTAAGCTTTCTGGGGGTGGTTAGATTTTGCTAACTATAGTTACTGCCTGGTCATTGCAGATGCTATAAATGATCTAATTAGGCCAAGTCATGAGCCAACCCAGAGGGTGAGAGGTATCAAGAATGGATCAAGAACTAGGAAGGCCAGTGGAAAGGCAGCAATTCCAGAGTAGAAGTCATTAGTTGTGGCTCAGAGCTCCCATCCTCATAATAGACTGGAAAGCTTCTCTAATATATGAATATAAATTATAGCAATGGACAACAAGACTGACTAGATAAAGCTATAACATAAAAACCTGCGAAGTTCACAAAATAAGTAGGCATGTTCAGAAGATGAGCACGGGAGAAAGAAGACATGCAAAGAATGGAGAGCAGGCAACAGTGACCACGCAGTGTTTCCCGCAGGCAACAGTGACCACGCAGTGTTTCCCTCTTTGTTTTATTTTCATTTTCTTTGTCAAGTAAGAATCATTATTTACACTATAAATCTCAAGAGAGAAATGAAGGCAGAGACTACTGGAGACATCAACAAACACCATTTGCCCTCTCTATTAGCCCAATTCTCCCATCGAAGATTCATTGCATGTCAAGATCTGAGGAAACTTAGAGGGAAAAGTTACCAAGACAATAATCATGGAGTAAGGAAAGACTATCAAATGAACAAACATACAAAAGACAAGCAAATCTGTTCCAGTTTTCAAAAGAAAAGCCAGGGACAGACTTAAAAATGCACATGGTAAGCCTGAGAAAAACTCTAGGTCAATACAGACAACTATTAATTAGTGCATGAAATGGCAGGCAGTGAACCTGCCATAAATCCAATAAAAATAATTAACCAGACATATATTTCTAAAGGAGTTAGTAAAATATACATAAAATATACATAATGTTATAGATAATGATGACTTCCTTTGCTGCCTTACCACCGTCTCTCTCTCTAGGCTAGCCCCAGCTTATAATTAGTCACACTGATATATCAATAAATTCTCAATACACAAGATGTCCACACAATAAATTAAGGGCCAATAATGGTACAAGCTGCCCACCTAAATTAGACAAGTTACCCCAATTATTCTATACCTATATGATATTATATCTACCTGCGGCTATTTGAAACCATGAGGAATCTGAATGCTGTTTGTCCTCCATTTTGCTTCCTTCTTCTTTTCTCCTGTGTCACTTCTTTATCTGAGAGCTGCTAGTGGAAGATTGCTTTCCAGGAAGCTAGGAATAGGGTCTTACAGCCCACACCCACAGTGACACACCTACTCCAACAGGCCACACCTCCTAATAGTTCCACTCCCTTGGCCAAGCATGTCCAAACCATCATAAGCAGTAACACCTCAAAGAGATCAAGCACTATTTTTGTGAGTGTCAGAGATACTGTGTGGTGAGAGGCTTGAAGCCCCCTTAGAGTTTTCATACAATTCTTAGATTAACACAGAAGTGAGGTCAGCAAGCAGAGCAGAACTCCATAGCAGCATGAAGTCCTCGGGACACGTGGTCCTCGGGGTCATGCCTCACAACTGAGGTACACCCATCATGGCTGTGCTAGCAGGTAGGCTTCATGGCATGAGTTCTAAAGACATTTGCCATTCCTACTGCAAGGTCCTCAACAGCTCCCCCCTTGCACAGTCCTTATTTCTTCCATTCTTGGAGCTGTATTTTGTAGCACAGTCATCTCTTCCTTTATAGCTAGTATGTATAACTGAGTACATGCCAGGTTTGTCTTTCTGGGTCTGGGTTACCTCACTCCAGAAGATCTTTTCCAGTTCCATCTATTTGCCAGCAAATTTTATGATGTCATTGTTTTTAATAGCTGAGTAATTGTGTAGATGGACCACATTTTTGTCTATTGCTTAGTTGAGTGATACCTAGGTTATTTCTAGTTTCTGGCTATTATGAATAAAGCATCTATGAACATAGTTGAGCAAGTATCCTTGTGGGATGGTGAAGCACCATTTGGGTTTATGCCCAGGAGTGGTATAGCTAGGTCTTGAGATGGAACAATTCTCGATTTTCTGAAAAATTGCCACACCGATTTCCTAAGTGTCTGTACAAGCCTACACTCCTTCCAGCAATGGAGTGTTCTTCTTGCTCCACATTCTCCACAGCATAAGCTATTGCTTCAGTTTTTTATCTTAACCATTCTTATAGGTATAAGACAGAACCTGAATCATTTTGATTTGCATTTCTCAGATGACTAAGAATGTTGAATATTCTTTTAAGTCTTTCAATTAGAGTGTAGGCCATTAGAGATTCCTCTGTTGAAAATTTTGTTTAGCTCTGTTCTCCACTTTAAACACGATTATTTGGTTTGTTGATGTCTAGTTTCTTGAAGTCCCACTTATTAATTGTGATCTTAGTGCCTGAGTTATTGCTTTTTTGTTCAGCAATGTGGCTCCTGTGCCAATGTGTTTAATGCAGTTCTCCACTTTCTCTTCTATTAGATTTACTGTGTCAGGTTTTATGTTGAGGTCTTTGATCCTCTTGGACTTGAGTTTTGTGCAGGGTGATAGATATGGATCTGTCTGCATTCTTCTACATACAAATATCCAATTAGACCAGCACCATTTGTTGAGGATATATCTGTCAATGAAATCTCCCATACATACAAACTACAGGAAAGTAGTCCACATCATCATCCCATTAGATGCTGAAAAGCCTTTGACAAAATCAAACACCCCTAAAGGATAACAATCTTGAAGGAATCAGGGATACAGACACAAACCTACATGAAAGGACAATATGGGCTCCATTTGTCCCCATTTAAGGACTCCATTTGTCTCCATTTTGAGGACTAGGCCTGATTTCAAAAAAGGCCATAAGGCACCAGCTTCTTGACATGATTTAATAAGAATTACTGATGAGGGGCTGCATTCTGAGGATTTAAAGTAGATAAGACTGATTTTGATACAAAAGTTTAGATTTGTGATTCTTTTAAGAGTCTTACATGATTACCTTTAAAGATAAATAATAAAATAATTAATCCTTTCTTCATAACTGCAGATCTGCCTGCCAGTATAAGAACTAGCATGATTGCTTACACTTTGTTAATCTATAATGAGTTGCTTAGTTACGAATGTATGTAGGTTCTTGGGAATAATTTGTTTTCTTTACCTGTACTATGTACATACTGTTACTTCTTGTAAAGGTATTGGGGAACATATTGTTTTTCATAGTCATTCAGTAGAAGAAAATTAACATGTAATCATATTATAATTTTACACTGCTTAAAAGATGCTACTGGATTATTTAAGACATGGGAGAAATAATGAAGTTGTTAGAACATTGTTTTTTCCATTCATTAACTATGTGTATATGCGCATATATGTAAACTTTGTATGAGAGTATGTTGTGACATTGTTCCTTCCATCCATCAGGTATGTGTATGTATGCATATATGTAAGTATTTTATATATATATATATATATATATATATATATATATATATATATATACATACATATGCATATATGTGTGTGTAAAGTTTGTATGACAGTATGTTGTAACTTTGTTCCATCTATCAAATCTGTATATATGTAAAGCTTGTCTGAGCATGTGCTGGAGCTTGTTCCATCCACCAACTGTGTGGGTATATATATATGTATGTATATGTATTGTGAAATGCTTGGAGCCTGCTTGTTGGAACTTTGTTCCATTCACCCACCAGGTATGTGTGTATATGTACGTACATATGTATGTGTGTGTGAAATGCTTTGGGCCTGCTTGCTGGAGCTTTGCTCTAACAATTCAGTCTGTCTTTGGATCTTTATGCATGTATATATGCATATATTTGTATGCATGAAGTATTAAAATATGCTTTTTGCTTCATCTACTCATCATATATGTATTCATATGGAGTTTCTCTTTACTTTTCTTTCTTGCTAGCCCCAAGGAGTTAAAAAAGTTCTGAGTTTTTCACTGGCCACAGGGAATGTCAGTTCAAGTAAATTTGTTCTCCTAGAGAAAAATCTGTTGAATAATTTCTCTAAGTGCTGTCTACCTTAAGCAGCAGCCCTCATCAGTATCTGAACCATCCCATCAGTGACTCTAAGCTTGACTGCCCACCTCAGTTTACCTACCCCACAGGTGCCAAAGCTGGTTATTGGCAGGAGGTGATGGTGGGATGAATGGCACTGAAAAGGGAAAATAGAATAGACATCATAGGTGGATGGGGTGGGAACTAGACTGAGGTGGGGCTTCGGATGGGTAGAGGAGGGATCAGGTGCTGGAATGACAAAAGGAGAGAGTACAGGGAGAGAAAACAGGAAGGGGAGAATGACATCTCTTGAATAAGCTAGAGACTTAAGGCAAAAGAAACTCCCAGAAATCTATGACACTGATCTTAGCTAAAACTCCTAGCAATAGGAAATATTGACCATGAACTGGTCATCTCCTATAATCAGGAAAGACTTCCAATGGAGGGACTGGGACACCAGCCAAAAGACCTTCAACTTTTAACTTGTCTTGCCTACAAGATGTTCTGTGGATAAAAAATGGAGCAGAAATTGAGGAAGTCTCCAACTAATGACTGGTCCAGCATGAAAACCATGCCATGAACAGGAGTCTACCCCTGTCACTGATTATTATATTCTGCCTTCATGTGGAATGGATTGGTGCACTGTATATTAAGATGATGATTTCTCTAGCCAACATCTGGATAATGCCTGAATGGTGGCATAGTCAACCATGTCAGGTGTCAATGTTATGTAAAAAATTGTTTTTGATTCCCTATGATTGGTTAATAAAAATGCTGTGCAGAGTTTCCAATAGCAGCCTGGAGTCCTAGAAGGAGATGGGAAAGATAGAGAAAGACCATGAGGAGAAGAAGGTATGAAGAAACCATGTGGAAAGGCTAAGAGGGTTTTCCATGAGGTTGGGATGAGAGAGCAGTCATGAGGACACATATAGACCAGAGTGAGACAGAGCAAGATCTGATGCAGGTTAAATACCACACCATGAGTATTATCAGTCAACTTCAGTTAGAATAACCTCAAACCTGTCCAGCTTAGATGTGCACCCAGTTAAGAAATATACCAAGTCTCTATGCCACTTATTCAGGAACTACAATGGGCTAGAGAAGAGCAAAGAAATGCCTTGCATTGATTTGGTAGCAAAAGGGGAAGTGAATCCCCAAAGAAATACTTTTACAGAGGCTAGCATAATTGTCATCTGAGAGGTTTCATTTAGCAACTCATGGAAACAAATGCAGAGACCCACAGCCAAATACTAGGCAGAGCAGTGGAAGATGGGGAGGAAGGATTGTAGGAGCCAGAGAGGTTCAGATCACCACAGGAAAACCCAGAGAATCAACTAATTTGTGTCCATCGGGTATCACAGAGACTGAGCTGCCAACCAGTGAGCATGCATAGGCCCTCTCTACATGTTTACAGCTTGATCTTCATGTGGGAAGTCTAACAGCAGGAGCAGGGGCTGTATGACTCTGATGCCTGCCTTTTGGACCTTTTCCTCTTATTGGGCTCCCTCATCTAGCCTCAATAGGAGATGAGCCTAGCCTTACTGCCACTTGATATGGCAGGACTGGTTGCAATCCATTGTAGGCTTCCACTTTTCTGAAGATAAACAGAGGAGGCATATATGAAGGGACTGACAGGGGAAGGACTGGGAAGAAAAGAGGGAAAGGAAACTAGGGTCAAGGTATAAAATAAATTAATAATTAATACATTTACTAGAAATTTACGATGACAAAGAAGAAGGAGGAGGAGGAGGAGGACAACGGCAAGAACAAGGAGAAAGAAGGAATGGGGCCACTGGAGGATCACTAAGTACATAGTAGAACTTCCATGACAGGATTTGTGCATTCATAAGAAGACACAGGCAAGAGTTTCCTTTCCTTCTTTGTGCTCTGACAAGTGAAGATGAAATAGTACGGCTGTAGATCTCTACACAGCAGAAGGGAGAACATACACAGATACTGAATCTGCTCACACCATCCTTTGACCTACCAAGCCAGGACTGTGGGGGAAAATGATTGTTGTTTAAACCACTCAGTCTGTGGCAACATCCTGTAGAAATCCTTCCATCAGCTTCCATTGATGATGAGAATATATTCTCAATTTTCTGTGTAAATAGTCAGATGGAAAAAAAGTACATATGTTGAGAGATGAGTGATAGGTCATCTTCAAAGTGTTAATCTATAAAGTACCATTGCTTTGGGTGTCTAATTATAGCATTTGAACCAAATAACTCATCAGTTATTAATAATATATCTCATGTTTTATTTAGAGTCAAATAATCTGTTGAATGGATTACAGTTTCTGAGCTTGTAGTAGCAACATTTCTGGACTATTAGTGCTGTAGGAATATATAAATATAGGAATAAATGTCAACAGATCCTTCAAGGCAGAGGGGTGCAACAGTGGGTATCTTGGCCAAAAAACTAGTTCACCCTGCCGGGATGAGACAACACACTGTGTAACCCTGTTTAAACCAAGCATGCATGGGACAGAACAGAATAGAAGGAAGGGAAAAAATTTAAAAGAGAACCCAATAAGAAAAAAAAAAAAAAAAAAAGTGTGTGCCTAGTGGATATTCAAATGCTGGAGAACTGAAAGCCAGTGAAATTCCATTCTCAGGGTTCACAACAAAATCTCCAGAACTTTGTGAGCAGTTGGCAAAAAACACTGGTGCACAATGAAAGCAATAGACCACTGAGTGGACTTTGAGCAGTTACAGATGGGGAGCAGAGAGATGCATATAAACAGCTCTTAGGCTCAGAACCAAAGCCGTTCCTTCCAAGTACAAAATGTCATCAGGCCACATAAAGTAATCCTTTGGGCTGAAACTTTAAATCAAAATTTTCATGCCAGAGTGAAGATGGCTCTGAAGCCATTGGCTAGGCTTACGGCCAGGCCCACGGGGAGCCAGAGGCTGGAAGTTACAGAAACACAGTGAGTTCATATCTGACTCCTGGGTTTGGCTCGCATGGTTCTTCCTAAGTCCTTTGGTAAATTTTACAAATTTAATTAGTGAGACAGACAGACAGACAGATAGGTGGATATATAGACAGACATCCTTACAGCCAGCTTGGTAAAAACTCACTCTACTTGTTAACCTTCCTTGGAATCCTTTTAACTGAAAATGCTACTAATAATACACAGAAGGAACCAAGAATGCCAGCCTGCATTAATGTCACTTTTCTTCAGATTAGCATCTTTACTGAAAAATCTGTGCAATAACCAGAAGTTGCTCAGAAATTAATATATACATACACACACACACACACACACACATATATATATATATATATGGCTCCAGCTGGCTAATAAATATCATTACTTTCACTTGAACAATGAACATGGGAAGAAGAGGTAATTTTTTTAAAGATTTATTTTTCTTTTATTAAAAATATGTTTTTTCCTCATAAAATATATCCTAATTACTGTTTCTCCTTCATCGACTCCTCTCAAACCTTCCCCACCTTTCCTTCCATCTGGATCAACTCTCTTTCTGTCTCTAGTTAGGAAAAAAACCCAATCTTCTAAGAGATAATAATTAAATATAACAAGATAAACTGTCAGGTAAAACAAAATCTATCATATTAGAGTTGTACAAAACAAACCAACAAAATAAATTTAGCCCAAGAGAAGGCAGAAGAATCAGAGACCTACTTACTCATTCACATACTTAGAAATGTCACAAAAATACTAAAACTGGAAGCCATAATATGGACACAGAGGGCTTGGTGCAGACACAGTATAGATTCTGCTGCTTCGGGCTCTGTGAGTTCATATGAGCTTTGCTAGTGTTAGTATAGAGGGTCTTGATTCCTTGGTGTCCTCCATCCCCTCTAACAATCTTTTCACCTACTCTTTCATGGTTCCTCTGAGCCCTGGAAGGAGGGATTTGATACAGACATCCCATTTAGGACTGAGCGTTGTAAGGACTCCCTGTATGCATCGTCTGTCTGTCTGTGCCTCTCTGACAATGGCTGAGCAAGTCACTGATCTACAAATATAGCAGGATGTCATGATATGAGTCATTCTGTCACTACATTTGGGAATGGATTTGTTAATTCAGTCTTATTTGGTTTTACCTGAGGTTCCTTGGATTATCTCGTCTCTGATTCTTAGTCACCCAAGCAGTGTCAGGTATGGGTTCCATCTCATACAGTGGGCCCTGTGTCAAATCAGACATTGGCTGGTTCCTCCTACCAGCTCTATACTATCATTGCCCTGGTATAATTTGCAGGCAGGAGACAATTGTGGATCAAAGTGTTTGTGGAAGGCTGATGCTTAAGCTTTTCTTTTGGTAGCCTGCAGAGTACCTTCCATACCAAAGACATTAGAACACTAGGGTGAATGCACCAGCTAGTCATGTTCAATGACTTGTATAGGTGTGGTCTTCAGCAACAGGCTCTTCCTGTCAGTTTGTGGAGAGCAACCAATTGTCTTGCCAACAGCCCAGGTTGTTTTTAGATTTTCATGGGACCACGTAGCCCAACAACTCATAGGTGTAACCTAAATCTTGTATTACAATCTGGGTCTCCACCCCCCCAATTAATTAGTGATTTTAATTTAGATTAAAAGCTTTCTAAAATATATCCATATATTAGCTTTCCATACTATCACTCAAATGGCCATTCATTTTAGCTGTCTCTCCCCATTCTCTCCCTTGTCCCCTTCTCATGTCCCCCTCCCTACTTGATCCTGCTGTTCCTCAACTGTCTCTTGTTTTCCTTTTCTGTCTTTCTATACTTTCTAGTCCCTCACTCTATACCTAAACTCTGTGCTTCTAGGGATTGTAGCTTACCATTGATTTAACCGCTGATATCCACATATAAGCAAATACATATGATATTTGTCTTTCTGGGTCTGGATTACCTCATTACGATGACTTTTTCTAGTTCCATCCATCTACCCACAACTTTCATAATGTCAGGTTTTGCATTGTTTTTTAGGTTTGATTTGGTTTAGGTTTGTGGGGTGGGTTGTTTGTTTTAATGGCTGGGTAAATATACCACATTTTCTTTATCTATTCTTCTGTTGAGGGACATTTAAGTTGTTTCCAGTTTCTGGCTATGAAAAATAGAGCAGCAATGAACATGGGGTCTTTGTACATAGGATGAAGTATCCTTGGGTATAAGCCCAAGAGGAGTGTATCTTGATCTTGAGATAGATCAAGTCCCATCTCCCTGAGGAAATGAAACACTGATTTGTATAGATTCTGCAAATTTGCACTCCCGCCAGCAATGGATACATGTTTTTACTCCATATCCTCACTAACACAAACTGTCACTTATTTTATTGATTTTAGCCATTATAATGGTGTAAGATAAAAATCTCTCTCTATTTTGAATTATATTTTCCTAAGCGCAAAGGATACTGAATATTTCTTAAATTTTCCTCAGTCAATTGAGTTTTTTCTTTCGAGACTTTTCTGTACCCATTTTTAATTGGGTTAATAGTTTTTTAGTATCTATTTTTGAGTTCTTTATACATTTTCATATTAGCCTTTTATCAGGTGTGTAAATGATTAAAAAAACATCCTTTCCCACTCTGTAGGCTATTCTTTTTTTTTTTTTTTTTTGAAAAAACAGTGCCCTTCACAATACAGACACTTCTCACTTTTATGAGATCCCATTTATTATTTCTTGATTTTAGTAGTGCCTGTGTCATTGGTGTTTTGCTCAGAAAGTCATCTGTTGTGTCAGTGTGGTCAAGGTTCTTCCCTCCTTTCCTTCTTTCAGGTTCAGTGTATGTTTCTGGTTTTATGTTGAGGTCTTTGATCCATTTGGACTTGAGTTTTGTGCAGGGTGATAAATATGGATCTCTTTACATTCTTCTACTTTCTGTCGAGTTTGACCAACACAATTCATTGATATCTTTTCTCCAGTGTGTATTTCTGACATCTTTACCAAAACTCAGGTACCAATAGTTCTGTGGATTTGTGTCTGGATCTTCAATTAAATTCCATTGATCAATGTGTCTGTTTAGTGTCAAAAAGCATGCTGGTTTTATTGCTACAGCTTTGTAGTATAACTTGAATTCTTGGATAAGAATATCTCCATAAATTACTTGATTGTTCAAGATTATTTTAGCTCTCCTGTTTTATTGTGCTTCCATATAAATCTGAGCATCTCCCTTTCCACATTTGACAATTGTGTTAGAATTTTGAATTCGATCTGCAGATTGCTTTTGATAGAATGGAAATATTTACTATATTAATCCTACTGATCCATGATCATGAGAGATCTTTCCATATTTTAATATCTTCTTCAATTACTTTTTCCAGGATCTTAAGGTTTTATCCTACAAGTCTTTCACTTGCTTAGAGTTACCCCAAGATTTTTGTAGTATTTAATTCTGCTGTAGACTGTATCATTTCCCTGATTTCTTTTTCAGTTCATTTGTCATTTGTAAATAGAAAGGCTACTGATTTTTAAAAGTTAATTTTGTATCCAGCTACTTTGCTGAATGTGTTTATCAGTTGTAAAAGTTTCTTAGCAGAAGTTTTAGGGTCACTTATAAATACTATCATATCACATGAAAATAAAATTCTGTAACCTCATTCTTTCTAATTTTTATCTATATGATCTCCTTTAGTTTTCTTATTGTTCAAGTACTATATTGAATGGAAATGATCAAAGTAGACAACCTTGTCTTGTTCCTCATTTTAATGGAATTGCTTTGAGTTTCTCTACATTTAAATTGATACTGCTTATGGGCTTGCCTTTACTATGTTGAAGTATGTCCCTTATATTCCTAATTTTCTGACTTTTATCATGAAGTCCCATGGAACTTTATCATGAGGGAATTTGTCAAAGGGCTTTCTTGCATCAAATTAGATGATAATGTGATAATCTGTTTATATGGTGGATTACATTTATCAATTTATGTAGTTCAAACGCTGGGATGAATGTTACTTGATTATGGTATATAGCACTTTTTAATAGGTTCTTCAATGTGTAAATACTTTATTGAGAATTTTTGCATCAATTCATAAGGAAAATGGGTTTGTAATTCTTTTTTTGTTGTTGGGTGTTTTGTAGTTTGGTTGACAGAGTAAGTGGTCTCTTAAAGTGAACTGGAAAATATTACTCTGTTTTTATTTTGTTGGATAATTTGAGGAGTATTGGCTTTAATTCTTTTTTTAAAGTCTTGTCGAATTCTGTGTTAAAACTATCTGGTCTTGGGCTTTTTAAAACTATTCTATCGTCTATCTATCTATCTATTTATCTATCTATCTATCTATCTATCTATCATCTATCTATCTATCTACTTTTCCTTTGGAGACTTCTAATGATGGCTTCTATGTCACTAGGGGTACAAGTCTGTTTACATTGTTTATCTGGCCTTGATTTAACATTGGTAAGTGGTATGTGTTGAGAAAATTATCCATTTCTTCTAGATTTTCCAGTTTGGTGGAGTAAAACTTTTTAAGTAACATCCTTATAATTCTCTGGATTTCCTTGAGGTTATTATTACTTCCCCATTTTCATTTCTAATTTTGTTACTTCAGATCTTTTCCCTCCCTTTTACGTAATTTGGAAAAGAATTTGTCTATCTTATTGGTTTTATCCAAGAACCAACTCTTTCATTGATTGTATTGTTCTCTTCGTTTCTGTTTTATTGATTTCAGCCTAGAGTTTGATTATTTTTTGCTGTCTAATCCTTTTGGGTGTGATTTCTTTCTTTTCTTCTAGAGCTTTCAAGTGTTTTGATACATCACTAGTGTTAGCACTATCCAGTTATTTTTAATGTAGGCACTTAGTACTTGGAACTTGCAGCTTGAAACTGCCTTCATTGTGTCCCATAAGTTTGGGTATGTTGTACATTTTTTTCAATTCTAAAAAAAATCTTTAAGCCAGGAGTGGTGGTGCATACCTTTAATCCCAGCACTCGGGAGGCAGAGGCAGGTGGATTTCTGAGTTCGAGGCCAGCCTGCTTTAGAGTGAGTTCCAGGACAGCCAGCGCTACACAAAGAAACCCTGTCTCAAAAAAAAAAAAAAAAAATCTTTAATTTCTTTCTTAATTTTCCTCTTGATCAGCTTTACTCCATAGAGAGCTGTTCAGTTTCTATGAGTTTGTTAGCTTTCTGTTCTGTGGTTATTACTAATTTACAGATTATTCCCTAATGATCAGATAAAATACAGGGCGTTATTTAAATTTTCTTGTATCTGTTGAATATGCTTTATGTACAAGTATATGGTAAATTTTGGAGAAATATCCCTGAGGGGCTAAGAAGTAGGTATACTTCTTCTGAATTTGAGTGAAATGTTCTGTAAACATATTAGGCTCATTTAGTTTATAACTTCAGTTATCTCCAATGTGCTTCTGTTTAGATTTTGCCTGAGGTCCTCTCTATGGGTAACTTGGGTATTGAAATCTCCCACTCTTAATATGTGAGGGTCAATATGTAATTTAAGTTATAGTAATAGTTCTTCTATGGACTTGGTTACCCATGTGTTTGGTGCATAGATGGTAAGAATTTCATTGTTTTCTTCATAGATTTTTCCTTTGATGAGTATGTAGTGTCCCTCCCTATGTCTTCTGATTAGTTTTGATTTGAAATCTATTTTGCCAGACTATTATGCTCATTTGATTAGAATATCTTTTCCCATCTTTTTACCTTGAGGTGATCTAGCCTGTGCTTATTTTATGCAGCAGAATGATTTTTTTCGATGAATTTTTTTCAATTCCAGTCAGTTTGTACATATCTTTTTATTGATAATTGAGATGATTGATAGTGAGAGATAGCATTGGCCAGTGGTTATTGATTCTTTTCAATTTTTTGTTGTTGTTGGCAGTTGATTTTGCCTGTCTGGGATTATCTGTTTCTTCTGTATTCTTGGTAATAGTTAACATTCTTCTTGTAGCGCCTTCTGTAGGGGTGGGTTATTAGGTAGATATTGTTTAAATCTGGCTTTATCATGAAATATCTTATTTTCTTCATGTCTGGTTATGGAACATTTGGCTAGGTATAGTAGTCTGGGCTAGCATCTATTTTCTTTTAGAGTCTGCAGTACATAGGTCAAGGCCCTTGTAGCTTTAGAGTAGGTCTGACTTTATATGTTACTTTCTCTTTTCCTCTTGTAGCTTTTAGTATTCTTTATTTGTACTTTTACTGTTGATTATTATGTGCCAAGAGGACTTGCTATTCTGGTGCAACCTATTTGGTGTTCTGTTTGCTTCTTGTACTTTAATATTTTTATTTACGTTAGAATTTTTTCTATGATTTTTGTTGAAAATATTTTCTGTTTCTTTGACCTCATTTTATTCTCCTTCTTCTATTTCTATTATTCTTAAATTTCCTCTTTACACAGTATCTCAGATTTCCTGCAGTCTCTCTTTCTTCTCGTGTATTCTACAGGTGAAGCTTGCTTCTGTGATTCCAGTTCGAGTTCCTAAAGTTTTTATTTCCAGAATTGCCTCAGTTTGGGTGTTCATTATTGACGCTATTTCCACTTTCAGGTCGTAAACTGTGTTAATTATTTCCTTCTACTATTTACTGTGTTTTCATAGAATTCTTTTAAAATATTCGTTCACTACTCTTTAAGAAACTCATATTTATGAAGTCTGCTTTAAGGTCTTTTGCTTGTGCTTCAGCTGTGTTGGAATACTCAGGGTCTGCTGTGGTATATTTGCTGGGCTGTTGTAGAGACATATTGTCCTGACTGTCATTGATTGTGTTTCTATGATGGTGTCTTCGCCTCTGGGGTTGGGAAGATTACAATTCTAGATTCCAATATCTTGTCTTATTGGGTATGTGTTTTATTCCTTAAATTCTGTTGCCCTCTTTGGTTCTTTTAAAGTGTGGTAGCTGTACATTGCCTGGTAGAAAGGTCTTCAGGTCTCCTGAAAGGTGTGGCCATTGGTGGCTTCCTGGTCTGGTTTTATGAGTTGATACTTAAAAATGGGGATAGGGACAGAGGCTGAGAAGGTCCACAAGAGGGAGACAAGCAGATTGTTCCACCGAGCTCTGCTTTGTTCCCCGAGAATTGTGCAGAAAATGAGGAGATACCATAGCAGATCTGCTGCAGGGGATGTCACTGGTAGATTGGATTTGGAGAAGCAGGGGGAAAGCCAAGCCGTTAGCCCGCTTGCTTCTCTGGCCTGAGTAGCCTATGAGTTCCGTGGGAGTTCCTCGTAGAGCTGGGGATTGGCATAAAGCAATAGATCAGGGGTAGGAAGTTTGGAGATCTCTGTGGTTCACTGGAGATATGTGCAGGAGAGAAAAGGAGGATCCTTTCTGTTCCAAAGCTGGGAATGAGACTGCAGAACTGGATTTGAAGATACAGTGGGAGAGGTGAAGATCTGCAGCAGAATCTTACCTGCTTTCCTGGTCAGCGTGGCCTGTGGATTCCTAGGGAGTGCCTGCTTGGTCTGAGAGCTGCCTCCCCTAGCACCCAAAAATTTATTTGTTTT
>LR749563.1:1871824-1912287 GCA_902729485.2 Mus minutoides | reverse complement strand
GGTGGGTAGGGGAGCAGGGCCGGGAGGGGGGAGGGTATAGGGAACTTTCTGGATAACACTTGAAATGTAAATGAAGAAAATATCTAATAAAAGTTGGAAAAAATTAAAGAAAAAAAAAGAAATACAACAGAATCACAAATGACTAATATTTCTAACTAATGACACTGAAAATGAAGTATATTATAACAAAGTTATAAATGATATATTTTTGAATATGTATATCCACATAAGAGTTATTAAACATCTGAAATAAACAGACTGTATTTTTCTTATCTAAAAAAAAAAAAGAATATGAACAGCATGTGTCTAAAGCTATTATTAGTACTGCTGAGGCAGCTATAGCTACTGAGATTTTGTTAAGGAAATATTGTTGTCAGAATTGATGATTTTGCCTCACAAGCTCAGGAACAACTTCGCAGTGTTGTGAACCTTCTGCTTACTGGATAGAACAGGAACATGCAAACCATCCAGGCAGCTCTGCGAGCTGTGTCTTGTGTGTAGAAAGACTCTGCTGTGTCAACCTGTTGCTAAAGGATACAATCGTGTCTGCACAAGCTTCAGAATACAGGAGGTGAACATCCTTCAAAACTGTAGCATGGTGTATGTGAGATGGCATCAGGACAAGGTAGAAGATGCCCATCAAAGGTTACTGCGGGTGCGAACACTAGAGTCTAGATTATCCAGGACTTGCCAATTTCCTGTGTTTCATTCTGCAGGTTTATCTGCTAAAACTGCTTTAAACACATGATGAAAGGACCACGGTGGTGCCTTTGTAAGAACAACAAGGAGACTAACCATTTCTCTGGGGGAAATAGACTGTGACAATCACGGAAGGTATTCTGAAATTAACTGCCATCACTTCGGGGGACACTTCATCAAGTCAGTCATGCCATGTAATCCTAATGTTAATACCAGAGGTTTATTTCCACTGATGATATAGTGAATACTTATTTTTGAGACTGTAATACATTTGGCGTCACATAAAAATATATCTCTAGAGAACCCTGACTAATACACCCATCTACTCCATTCCCACAAACTCAGAACTGTGCAGACAAAGATCATGACAGATTATTGGAATTACCATTTCTGAAACATGGCATCATTTTATTGGCAGCTTGCAGTGTTGGAGTCTCCTCTTTTAATCTTTTTGCCTCCTCTTTTGGAATACTATTCATAAGCCATAAAGAAAAAAATCTTCTTCAGAACCGAATAATGCACTTGATCAATTGTTCTGAGTATCTGAAGTGCCTACAGCCCCCAGGCCTGTAAGTTATAAGCACTGAAAGTAATGGCTAGAATTTACTCTTAGACTACAATGAATTTAAACTACAAGTGCAAAACAAAAATTAAGTTAATAAAGTGCTTAAATGCTATTTAATTTATACACTTGACCTATTACTCCTCCTGTGTTTTCATTATTTGCATTTGAAAAGGCCTAATGTACACATATATTCCTACTTATCACAGTCCATTATTGCAGCACATTTATCATGAACTTGGACTGCTTTATCATATCTTGCATTTAAAATTATAGTAATGCTACTGGTTTCTTTTAGATAAACAGTTTTCTTCTGCTCAATTTGTGTTCTATGTGTGTGTGTGTTGAGAGTGAGAGAAAGAGAAAGAGAGAGAGAGAGAGAGAGAGAGAGAGAGAGAGATTCTCTTCTAACCAGAAGTCAGCTATAAACCTAAGTCACCTGAGAGTGCAGCCAAAGCCTGAAACAGCATGGCTGAAGGGTACAGCCATTTCACAGGGTCCTCTCTGAGAGTATTTGGTTTGCTTTCCTAACACTCTAAAAATAGTAGATTACACAAGCTACTTCCATCTCATGGCTCAAGAACTCAAAAGAGGCTGGAACAGAAATAAAAAGTAACGCAGAAAGCACATTTCATTGAAGAAGTCAGGATATTGTAAGTTTTGTAAATTCCTTCCGTTTACTAAAACAATGGAGATGATCTGTTGGTTGCTAGCTGGCAAGTCTCGGAATGTATCCAAACTTCAGAACTTCAAGCATGAGTCAGGAAGATACTTTAAGTGCTTTAAGATGTGTACTGGGTCTATTTTAGCCACAAAACTGAACACCATAGGACTACCTAAAAGGCAGAAGCCCAACAAATACTTAACTGTACGTCAAAACTCTGTTGACTGATTCTTAACAGTTATTTCACTAACATCTAAGGAGGTATTGTCTGGGTATGAAGCTCTATCACAAATAAATTTGTGTTGAATTTTCCCTCTACACACACACACACGCACACACACACACAAATGTTTTGACAAATATTGAAACTAAAAATGTCAGCTTTTCTTAGGAATAAAAACCAAAAAAACAAAAGGATGAAGTTTGCTGTGATTAGCTGGTATAGTAAATTCATTTCACAAATAATTTTAAAAACTTAACATAATTCATTTGTTGTTGGGTTTTTTTTTTTCTTGTGGTTTTCTTTGTTTGTTTGTTTTAAAGTCCTTGATGTGGGGGCTGAATCTTGTTAGGGACACTGGGTGTCTGTAAGCAGGACGATTGCTTTACTCAAAGGGGAACTGTTCTCTGACCACAAGTGAACGGTAACTAAAAAAATATTTGGAGCTGGAAAAATAGCAACTGAATACTAATGTTTCACAATGTTTCCAAACCCTGTGCCGGCAGGTCTTCTGTAAAACCACTCAATGTCACCGCCAAATTTAATGTCCTTCATTTTCAAGCTAGGAGTTACTATTATCTATAGGATTAAAAACTGGATTTACTAGGAATTGGGTCAAAAAGGAGTTACTTATGGACACAGCTGTTTCCCGACAAAAGCAATTAGTCCTTTGCTGCTCCTGTTACAGATCCTTCTCTCATTAAATCTGAATTGGTGAGCATTAATTCAGGATTAATGTTCACAAAGGTATCAACACCTTTATAATAAGGCATCCCTTAAGGCCAAACTGAGAAAAAGTAGTAATTTCTCCTTATTCATCTCAACTAGGACTCTGCCTATATAACATGCCATCTTAACAGAGGTCTGTGGTTACTAACACATACCTCCTCATTTCCTGTTCTGTAGATCGAATCTTAAATATTTGGCAAAAACTTTACCAGAGTGAGCATCACAAAGTGAACTAAACACCAACAGCTGAAATGGTTAACTTCTAACTCACCCTAATGTGATGTAAGAAAGCACTTGGATTACTGTATGGTTTGGTTTGAAACATACATGATGGGCCTCTGGGACTTCTTCAGAGACTTCCATATGATGGTGACCCATCTTGGAAGAGTTAAAGAATTAGCTGTGGGCATTTAGTATTCAAAAGTTAATCTGATTAAATCAAGCAGGTTGAAGGCACCCCAGAACATATTTCTAGCCTTGACCTTGTATCAAAACAAAGACATGTGTGCTATCTTTACAAGATCCACTTTAAACCTGATACAGGGCTTACAAGTCCAATGACAGTTTTTTGAATGTCAAAAATTCTAACATAAATAAACCATTTCTTATCACACACACAGGCTAACTTTAACATTTCTGACAGAACACTATAAGTAACAACTGGCAAGAATCTCACAGAAAATGAACATCTGTATTGCCTCAATATGAAAAGCACAATGAACAACAGGACACAGGAGTTTGTGCCTATTTATAAAGTCCACATCCCATATAGTAAATGCTTTGGATAAGATACTAGAGAAAACAAAAAAAAAAAAAAAAAAAAAAAAAAAAAAAAAAAAAAAAAAAAAAAAAAAAAAAAAAAAAAAAAAAAAAAAAAAAAAAAAAAAAAAAAAAAAAAAAAAAAAAAAAAAAAAAAAAAAACTCTCACTTCTAGTCATCTTTTGCCAAAAAGGACATGGCTTTAGCCATTAAAATAATTTCATTTAAAAAAAAAAGAAAAAAGAAAAGAAAAAGAAAGAAAGAAAGAAAGAAAGAAAAGAAAAAAAATTTTAAGAGTAAAAATATTACCTATGATTAGCAGACACAGAATTTGCCATTCATTGATAACAGCTTGACAATGTTTACCAACAAAGAAATACCACATATATTCATTCAATCTTGGCCTTATTATATATGAAAGTCTTGAATGTAAACATTTACCATTGCTGAACAAAGACTCTCTGACTTGCTATCACTAAGTCACAACTACATCAATATGTAACGATTCTGCTTTAGGGGAAGAAAAAAAAAATAAAGAAAAGAAAGGGAGGCATGGAGTTGGGAGTTAAAGGCCTGACAAAGTTATTTATAACAAAGTTTGGCTCTGCGTGATTCTATGAGATCTAGTTGAGAGCCCCAGGCCAACCTCAGGAAGCAGAACATGCTGAGTAACTAAAGTGTTAACAAAACAACCCATAATTCCAAATCTAGAGTACCATGTACCCACACCCCTTAATCAATCATTGCATATCCTTAAAAGGAGGTAACATTTACTCACTTTCAGTGAATCAAAGCAGGCGATTACTCGTCCGTTTTCAACTTGGCAGCTTTTCGAAGGATGTGCAAATTTACATTCCGTGTCTGGTCGTGAGCAAGTCCCCCTTTGAAACTCTCTACATACTTCCAGTGTTAGCCATTTTGTATCCCGAATTGGTGTGACACTAACAGCCATGTTTATATTTTACAGGTAGTTAAATGTTCAATGAAACCAACAAACCCAACCCCTCTCAAAAAAGGAAAAAAAAAAAGAAAAGAAAAAGAAAAAAGAAAAAAGAAAAAAAACAGCAACCAAAAGACAAAAACTAAACAAAATAGGAACTGATAAAACTCAGAAGTGTGAGATAACTGTTAAAATGTCCGAAAGGCTGCTTCCCCCGTCCCCGATTTAACGGCACATGGAAAAGTGTGACTTCAATATCAAGGGAAAGACCTCCCCTAGAAATTCACAGCATAAAACTGTTAATTCAAAGAGGTTTTGGTTTTTAGAGAAATACCACGACTGTAAGTAGATGGGTGTTTAGAGGAGGGCCTGGGATCAGCCTTGTGCTCAGTAACCCCTTCCCAGTGCCAATTTGGAGCCCAAAATGCAAGCATGAAAACGTGGCAGACCCTTTGACACCGAATTTCCAAGCTGCTTTCAGCAAAGTTGTCTGACAGGGAATCTCCTCACAGCTGATTTGCGATGGAGTTTGGTGGTGCAATCGGGATTGATTAGTTTGGCATAGACAGATGCAGCAGTTTAGAGCAAAATCGAGAAAATGATTTTTTTTTTTTTCCTCCTTGATTTCCTGGCAGAAGGTATCTTACTTTTTCAGCAAACTTTTCTTCTAAACTAAAGCAGCCTAGGGCAATGGCAGATACTCAGAGCTTTTCTCCTGATTAGAAGTAGAAATGGGGTGTCTGGGCTAGAGGTGGAGGGCGGATGTGCTGTCGTCAGTCTAGCTGGCAGCAAGCAAGGCAAAAGCAGAGGCTGCTCTAGAAGCGGTTCCAAGCAGCAGAGACGTCAGGAAAGGCACTTCTTAGTACCAACCTGTAGAGAAAAGAGATAGGTTAAGATTTACTAAGTAACATTCATAGCAGCACAACCTTGCCATGTGATACCAGACTAGGCAACTCAAAGTCAGCTTCATATTCTCTCTCTCCTTCTCTCTCTCTCCTTCTCTCTCTCTCTCTCTCTCTCTCTCTCTCTCTCTCTCTCTCTCTCTCACACACACACACACACACACACACACACAATACTTACAGTGAGGCATATTGCAGCCAGCCATCGTAGATTTATTAAAAAGGGGGCCGTTTCCCCTTGTGAAGCAATGCATGATAGAGAGATAACCAATCACAGATAGTGTTGCAGCAATATTCTGGGCAGAAAGCCAATAGTGTGGGTTGTCTTATGAAAGGTCGCGCCTGTCAGACGTTCATTACTATGCTATAAGCACAGAAAATGTCCATCAGATGTGACTTATTCCACTGCAAGAGGACGAGCATGTGGGTTTTGAATTTACCCAACATGCAGTTAGTGGACTAAACCATGTTAGTTTCCAAACAGCTTCTAACGCAAGTCCAAGGACTTGACAATCACTCCCGAGTAATCAAGAGCAATGTTTAAAAACTACAGCTCAAGTCCGAGCTGCCTTCCCTCTGGTTCTGGGCAGGGGTGGACACTCAGCAGCCTGCCGTTGCTGTCCTGACACGTGAATAAAAAAGGAAAGGGGTGTTTACAAATGGTACATTCTCCTGACCTATCCAATTCACTTCCTCCTAAAGCCCAAGTCCTGCCCCTCTGCTGAAAGCAGCACTCATACTGTAAAACTATTCCATTCAGCCATCAGACACTTTATCACTATATCACAGGCAGGCGAGGTATGAACAAAAGCATCCTTTATTCAGGCGTTTTTTAAAGCAGAAGCTGAAGTCTTGTGTCGAGAATAAGGGGTGCAGTGTTGTCAGATGTCTGGTAAATCTGAAAGCCAACCTCCAGGGAGAAAGCGATTCCATTGCAGGAACATTAATTATTAAGTGCGCGATTTGATTTAGGCAGTCTGATGCACTTCAGGGGCTCAGCCCCACACTATGCTGGAGGGTAGGGGCTGAGGCAGCTGCCTTCTCTTAACTCAGGAGCCCACTTTTTAGAACAGGACAGTTTCATTGCTTAAATAGCTCACTTTCCCTTTCAATCAAGAAAAAAAAATCTCAAAAAAATTAACTGGTTACAAAAAATAAAAGCATGTGAGTTTTTGGTTTGTTTTCCTTTTGAATGCTGTCAGTAAGGAAAGTAAAACTTCTAACTTGTACAAACCACCACCAACACAAAGTGATTAGTCTCCTTTTAAAAAAAAGGACTTGATTATAAATGGCCGATTTATAATTTTGGAAATTAAAATACAGGATATGAAGACATCTACCTATGCTAAAAGCATGAATATCTAGTAGAATTTAACCTTTAAGACTAATATTAGTATTCATAATACTGTTCAGAAAAAAAAATAAGCTATTTAGCAAAGGTATTTATATTTAGAAAGCACAATATGGCGAACTGCAACTTGTGACATGAACTTTAGAAGCAACTAACCAAAGTGTTCAGGAAGGCTGTTTGCAACAGTCATCAGGTTCTAAGGCACAGCTCTGTCAAAGTAAGACCAGTTCTGTCCAGTTCTCTAGCCCTTCTCCTGGGCCTTAACTCAGCATTCACAAAGTTTTGTGCCTTTATGACTTAAACAGAGCACATGTGTTCACCACCTCTTCAGTCCATACTGTTTTCATCAGCTACCACGTGCCACCAGAAGAGCCAGAGACAATGACATATCTCTGTTTATTTACTAATATCACTATTTCTGCATTGCCTCCATATAGCGATCTCTGTCCTGCGTGTTTATTTCCTTACATATTGGAGCCACTAAACCAAGTTTCCAGGGGCAGAAACATTCATCATCTTAGCAACTCAAGAACAATGATAAATAAACAAACAAACAAACAAACAGATAGCTTGTCCCAAAAGCACAGGTGTATAAATGATTGTTTACTACAGCAGGACTTAGATTACCTGAGAACACAAAAGTAACATACACACGTACATCCATGTACCCATGTAATGACGTGTATGACTGGAATCAAATACATACTACAAATCCCAGGGTCATGCAGGCCCTCCTCTGCCTAGCAGTCTCTAGGCAAGCATTAAATGGTTCCCTCTCTTACATAGCATCCTCCAAGTCTTCTCTACCTCATTTCTCTCCTCTTCCATGTTTCCCTCACTCCCACTGGTTGGTGGTCTCATGTATCACATCTATTTCTTTGTTCAAATGTCACCCTTGGGTAGGAGTTCTCCCAGGACTTCCTGCTTATCTATCTATACCTTCTGTGGCAGTTCTCCCAGCATGAAACTTCTACAAGCTTCCACCTTGACTGCTTCCTTCTCAAGGCGCCTTTCCTTTTCTAGACCTAGAGGCACCCATTCTCTATGAAACAGCAGTGGGTTCTCAGTCCTCACAGAGGACTAAACTCTTGCCTGGCTGTGCATCTGTGCACAGTCCTGCTCCCTGTCTGCTGTGTTTCTTCCCCAAAGTCTACAGGCTCATCTACACACGTTGCTTTTCTATTGTCTTAGGTGTCATTCACTTCTGAATCCATATCAATGCAACTATCACACTAGTCATTTTACTGCTTAGCAAAAGTTGACAATCCTCCTGTGTCTTAGTCAGGGTTTCTATTCCTGCACAAACATCATGACCAAGAAGCAAGTTGGGGAGGAAAGGGTTTATTCGGCTTACACTTCCATACTGCTGTTCATCACCAAAGGAAGTCAGGACTGGAACTTAAGCAGGAGCTGATGCAGAAGCCATGGAGGGATGTTCTTTACTGGCTTGCTTCCCCTGGCTTGCTCAGCCTGCTCTCTTATAGAACCCAAGACTTCCAGCCCAGAGATGGTCCCACCCCCAAGGGGCCCTTGATCACTAATTGAGAAAATACCCCACAGCTAGGTCTCATGGAGGCTTTTCCCCAACTGAAGCTCCTTTCTCTGTGGTAACTCCAGCTGTGTCAAGTTGACACAAACCTAGCCAGTACACTCCTGTAAAAGCCACATGCTAAGACATGTTAACCTCCATGTATGAACCAACACACATCACTCTTTAGCTTCTGATCCCATATCCCTGCGTTTACAGAGATGAACTATCATAGATTCTGCCCAAAACAGACTACTGGAACCCCACGAACATATTACACACTATCACTCAATCTGGCTGAATACCCTGCAGCCACTGCGACCTGGCAAACCCATTCTTGTGTTTATTGCTATTCAGATACCATCTTCTCTGTAAAGCTGGACCAACCGTGAGCAAAAACAACAACAACAACAAAAACACAATTCCATTCCATAATATGTTTCTAACTTTAGATCTTTCTGCCTAAAATTACCATCTCCCTACAGCAAGGTATATTATCAATTTCTCCTAATTAAAACACAACAGATATTATTATATGTTTAATATATGTGTGAATTTAATTCATTGATAAAAACAGATGTATGATGCATATATTAATTAAAATTTTGCCTATAGCTCATAGTTTTGTCTATTTTATTTTCAATTCATATAAGAGATATTCAAAAGTTACAACTAAAAATTATAAACATGTGTGTAAATTGATCATACTAGAACATAGTCAGAGATGATAATTAGCATGTTTATGACTAGGCAGGTAAGAGAGTAAATAGGTGAGAATGGACATCAATCTGTACACATTTGGTAATTAATTTCATGAAATTGCTCTGTTTGAGATAATATTGCAAAGGATTTGGAGTGACATTGAATTCTCAAAATGTAACTTTGACTAGTAACAGTGTCTGGCCCTAAAAGCAGAGAGAATATGAGATAGTATTTAACAGTGTATGCTTGCTCAGACTTGGGGGACTAAAGTAAGAAGACTTCCAAGAGTTTGAGGCCAGGTTGAGCTACAAAGTGAATTCCAACCCAGATTGAGCTACATAACGAAAACTGTATCAGAAAAGAAGGAGACAGAAGAGAAGGAGGAGGAAGAGAAGGAGGAGGAAGAACAAAGAAGAAAAGGAGAGGAGAGGAGAGGAGAGGAGAGGAGAGGAGAGGAGAGGAGAGGAGAGGAAAACTGTATATATGAGTGATATACAAATTATAAGATGTGCAGAGACAAAGTTTGGAGCTAAAATGAAAGGATGGACCATCCAGAGAGTGCCCCACCTGGGTGGTCCATCACATAATCAGCCACCAAACACAGACACTACTGCATACACCAGCAGGACATTGCTGAAAGGACCCTGTTATAGCTGTCTCCTGGGAGGCTTTGACAGTTCCTGACAAACGCAGAAGTGGATGCTCACAATCATCTATAGGGCAGAACACAGGGTCCCCAATGTAGGAGCTAGAGAGAGTACCCAAGAGCTGTAGGGGTCTGCAACCCTATATAGATGGAACAACAATATGAACTAATCAGAACCCCAGAGCTTATGTCTCTAGCTGCATATGTATTAGAAGATGGCCTAGTTGGCCATTATTGGGGAAGAAAGGCCCTTGGTCTAGCAATGTTTATATGCCCCAGTACAGGGGAATGCCAGGGCCAAGTAGCGGGAGAGGGAGGGTAGGGGAGCAGGGCGGGGGGGGGCGCTGGGGGAGGATATAGGGGACTTTTGGGTAACACTTGAAATGTAAATGAAGAAACTCTCTAATAATAAATAAAAAAAAGAATTTTTGACAGCATTTTTCTCTGGAACTAAGGGTTTTTTTAAATAATTATTATGTAAAATTAATCTACTTCTAAGATGTTTAATAACAGGTAAATTGCCTCTGTGATGTTTCTGACTCTATTTCAATATACTTTAAATAGATAAAGTTACCTTAACAACAAAATGCTTGTTTGGAAAATTTAAAGATTTTTGAACAAGATTCAAACTCTCTGATATTTATAGGACAAATTCTCTGTGACTCGCTGATCACTTTCCAGCCACTGCATTTCCTTGAATAATATGGCATGCCCTATAGCCAAATAAATTCTGCCACAACAACCAATTTCACCTAAAGTGCTGTCACATCACAAATCATGTGTGCATTCTATGAAAAGATAGATATAAAGAAGTAAAAAGGAAACAACATGAAATAATCAAGACAGTAAAAATTACAAAAAAAGAGAGAAAAGAAAAGAAAAACAATAAAGAAAAAAACGTGTTGAAAAGGACAAAGGGAAAGAAAATCATGAGGAAGTATTCACACTTGTTCTTTGCTTCTGTTCTAGTAAGCTGAAGGCACTGGACACTAACTAGGGAGAGTATGCACCACTTTAGGCCTCACACAGTGTGCAGGACAAGGAAACATGTGCCTGCCAGATATGAGGCAGAATTCTCTTTCAGTGAACTAAACAACCTTTAGGAAGGTCCTTAATGTCCTTCCTAATGGCTACCCCATTTACTAGCCCTTTAAGCTATAAGACAAACTTAAGTAAGTAACTCCAATTATACCCCAAGGTAGTCAGTAAGAAATCTCACGGATGTTTTTCTGATACTTTGATATTAAGGTATGTTATGTACTGAGGAATTAAAATGTGGGGTCTCATTACAATTTCGACTTATTAAGATAGTTTTAGTCTAAATAGAAAATATTTGCCAATATCAACAAGACTGATTCCTCACACAATAATTATTCTCAGCACTTGTCCCAAATATTAACAGATTTCAGGATGAAAATAATACGAAGTGTTTCTGGGGGGCTCTGCAGCCATACTGCCCCAGCTTAAAGTCACAACTGTGTTTTCTGATAGGCTGTGGTTTGAAAGGGTAGGTATAACCTTCAGAAGGATTGCTCTTCTTAGAGCAGAGCTGCTGAACTCAGTACTTGTCAGGGTGTACCTGGACATGGCATGGAGATGCACACAGAGTCATTTTAACAGGTGCCCAGAGTGCTGACACCAGCTTGTCCAGCCTGTAATATGTCATGTGATGACTTACACAGACATCAATCTTTAATTAAAAATTAGAAGAATAAGACCAAGCTAATGTGTTGGCAAAATCATGGTGACATGCAGATGACTGAAGTTATGAAGAACTGCTAAGAAAAAGGATAACCTTCAACCACTCATCCTCTTGGATAGCAGAGACTGCCAAGTGGCCTCCTGGTCTAACATATGACAGAGAAGCTGATGCCAAGAAAAGGTTGTGCTTACTAACTAACTAACACAAAGAACCTGAGGTTTGTCAATACAATCTTTTAAAATACTCATCCGTTCACAGGTTTGGTTCCCTAAACAGTCAAAAAGCTGTAGCAGGACAGATAATGAAGGAGTACAGGTTACTTAATACACCATTGTTAAAGAGTAGAATGACAGAACTGTATTCAAATTAGAAAAATTTAAACAAAATACACATTTAAATGCATGCAATGATTTTAAAGTGGGTACAACAGCAGGCATTAGCCCCCCACCCCACCCCTGGCCCAACATATATAGAGCAGAGTACTGCCTGGTCTGGCCTCAGTGGGAGATGTGCCTAACCCTGGAGAAACTTGAGGCCCCAGGTAGTGGGGAGGCCTGGCAGGAGGTTGGGGTGTTGGGAACATCCTCTTCAAGACAGGGGGGAGAACAAATGGAATGAGAAACTGTGGTTGGGGTGACGGGAGGGGAGAATTACTAGACTGTAAAAAGAAAAAGTTATATTTAAAAAGTGGATGTTGAATTTGTTTCTATAAGAAAATTAAAGTATTAACATCAAGAGAAGATAGTTATAATGATGGCTGTGCTTCATATACTAGTCACTAGCTTTGTAGCTAAACAGTCCATTGTTCTACCTGTATCAAAAGTGGTCAACCTTTTCCCCTCCCCAGAGCAGTCCGAAATTTTGTAAGAGAAGTACATGATATCACATCATATATCAACCAGAAGAAATAAGGAAAAGAAGAAGTGGAGAAGAAGAGACATTTATCTCATTGACTGCTTCTCTCTTGGCATAGAAATCCCATGATCATAGGCTATTTTTCTCTATAATCAGTATTGAAATTCCACTGGCCCAAAGGAAACAAACAGTCACTGCTTCAAGACTGTACATTAGGTGGTAGGCAGATAGTAGCTAGATATACATATGAATAAGGAACACAGAGAAGACAGAGACACCCAGACGGGGATGATAGATACAGATGCAGATACAGATGCAGATACAGGTTAGCACACACAGATACTAGACTCAAAGTTCATTCAACAAGTTATATTGTATGGGCTCCAGCTCCAGAGCCTGAAACACTGGTGATTTCATCTTTATAATTAAGTGAACGCAATACCAACTGGCAAGAGAATAGGAGGCAATAGAATCCCATTTAAGTGCCTCCCTGATTGTGAGGTGAAAAGATTTGCTTTAATATAAAGTATAATTCCTTTGCAGTTTCCTAGGACACCCAGCCAGCAGTGGGGCAGTTCTCTCTGTGGTCCAAGAAAATAGGAGATAGAACTGCATGCTATTTTACTATTCTTCCTGAGGAAACCCCTCGCCCTTTACTCATGTATTACACAGACGTTATCTTGCTAGCTTCAAGAACAGTATCTGATCTGACTGTAACATTTACTATTTCAAAGTGATAAATAGAAACCAGAACACAGGCAACAATAAAGTTAATGCTATTAAGTCTTCAACAAGAAATCAGTAAAATCACCTCCCTGGAATTTTCAGGAAAAAAAAAAAAAGTACACTGGGTACACTGAAAAAGCCAGAGTTCACCCTTGTGAAATGACCTGTCCAAACTGCTAACCAAGCCTGGTGGTGGTGCTGTTAGCCCCCAGTGATACTCTGATTGTGGGCTATGGCTATAAGGCATGCTCAAAGGAGAAATAGTTTATTCCACACAGTAACTAGCAGCAAGTGTCATATTTAATGTTCGACTTCTTTTTGTGTGTGAATAGTATCACCACGCTCCTTTATGAAGCTGGTGATACTTCTGTGTAAAGGTTTTAAAAGATGCTACAGATGAGTGACAATGGTGTCACTTCACAATTCAAAAGCATGAAACTGATCAACAGGAGAATTGAAAAAGTAAGATTTCCAGGGTTCTTAGTACTTCAGTGATATCTGTGGTTGAGACCCTTCACTATGATGTAGTTCTGGCTTCCCTCTGACTAGCCCTACAATTTACATAATTAAATATGTACATTTCATTTTAGGAGACTCGAGTGGCATAAATTATAAAAATGACATCTGAAGAAATGGCAGATATAATTTAAAGCCCACCCAAAATATAATTTTATCCCTGTAAGCACCAGACTTACTCTGCCCTGTATTTTATGAGATCTCTGAAATTGTAACAGTTGGTCCCACTACTATGAACGAGATCTGTGTGCCAACACTGTGATTTTCAATAGCAAGCTCTTGAATTTCACACGCTGGATTAAAATTCTAGCATGGTAAGCTAGGTCAGAAAAAAGTTTCTGGACGATGTCTATTGAAAATTACCCTATATATGTTGCTCAGTTACTAATCATTATGAGAAAAGTATAAAAACATTGTTTATAATTAAAATGTACTTTTCATTAGAATATAATCAACGAAACCATGACATATAAAAGCATATACTGTATAATCATTTGTATAATTTATTTGCACATATTATCTGTATATATTATTTGAAAATATTCTAAGAAATGAATTAGTACGTTCTCATGAGGAAATACCACACACAAATATTTTCTTCTTTCCTTAAAAAAAATCAATGAAGTATTTTTCACCAAAATATTTCACGTTCCAAAGTCATAAGAACAAGCCACATAGCTGCTGCAAAATTCATCATTTCAATTCTAAAAATATTTCTTCTGATAAATAGATTTGACCTTATAACAATCTGGATTTCATATATTAGTCATTTTATATATTAATACAATAGATTATTACACAAATTGAGTTTTTAAGTCATAAGCTCACATATAATTACTTATAGTAAGAAATGTCAGAAAACAAAGACCCGCCAGTAACTCACTCTCGCTGTGGTGCTTCAGCGCTCTGTAAATAGAGGCTGGCTTCAGCTAAATTAACAATTTACCTAGACCCAAGACGCTAAATTGCAACAAATGTTGTTATTCTAATATAAAATAGATAAAGTCTGAATTAATATTATTATATGTGTTATAAGGGTTTATGTCAAAAGAAACAGGCCAACATAATTACGTGTTAAGAGCTATAAATTCCTTCACTCAGTGCCCCTTCTTTTGTGAGTGGTGACCTAAATCAATGTTGGGTTTGACTTCTCAGCAAGACTGCAAGTGTACATAGAAAGATTGTTCTTATGTTTGCATCATTTTAATAACATAAATCCTTGGACCATAAGGCATGTTCATGTATTTAGTCTGAACTTGAACAAGTCATTGCTTCCAAGAAAGCATTTACCAGACCGTTTTCTCAACAATAAAGCATATATTCTTGGATAGTTTTCTGGTAATTTGAGAAGACACTAATCCCTCAATCTTCACTGTGATGCTCTCTTATGGGGATAATTAGAGAAGCATAAAATGCCTTTTGCCTGTAAAGAAAACCTAAATTTTTATGTCTCCAAAATCTGTTCAGTATTGCTCCACTTAAGTCAGCCAACCAATGGATCATTTATAACATCAGTTTCCAGCTCTTGCTAATTCAAAATAAAGTGCCACCTTGCTCAGAAAATAAATAGGTAAAGTAAATATGTACAATTCTTGAATTTTATAATTATTTGTCAAAAAAGACAATTTTAGAATCTTGAATAAACAATCCATTGACAATCGTGGGAATGGACTTCTTATTAACAGTAGATAAGCAGCATGAAGTATCTACAAGGACATTAGATATGAAGATTTTCGGGCACTATCATGTCATACGATCAAAGTAAATGTTTTTATTATACATTATTTCTATAAATATAAAATGTGTCTTGTTTCTCCTCCTTCATTAGAGACTGAACAAAGGTAATACTTCTAACAATTCCCATAAGCAACACAAAGTGTTATCAAAGCCCAACAGAATCTGGAAACCCAATGTAAGCCTAAACACATATACCATATGGGTTTTACTTCAGTCACTTATGAACCTGGAGCAGGCTCTTCAGGAAGCAGCTTGCTTGCACTTCCGGTTAAACTAATACAGTAGGTATAATACATTTGCAGAAGAGTTTTCCTGTGCACATTTTTCTTGTTAGAAAATAAAAGCACCTTCCCCTCACTGTCGATTCACAGTTTCAGTTACTAAATAAAATAATCCATATGCTTAAGTATTGGAAGAGAAATTTTAAGACTTGAAATGATTAGGTATCAGAATATGAGCATTTCTACTTCTTCTATTCTTGTTTTGAGAATGAGATTTTATACTGTTCTCAGGATATAAATAAAGCCATGTTCTCAGGAGATAAAAATCAAAGAATATATCAGAATTTGGTACTTTCTAAAAGAAGTACATATTAACCAAATTAGCAGGGCAGTTTGAAATCTGATCCCTTTGCTAAAGAGGAAAAACTACTCTTCCCTAATTACTTTAATTGCACATAAGGTTCTGGGCATTCTGGAAAAGCTGTAACACATGAAGAAACATGAAGAGAAGACTACACCCTGTTAATGAGACAGTGATTAAAGCTCCATGAATTTCCACCAGCATCATACGCTCTTAAAAACCAATGACCACCTTCCTATGGCAAATCAGAACACAACCATAGCTAACAACAAACTCAAATAACTGCCAATGGCTTATTAATTCCAACACTTACTTTTCTGGGATATGGATGCATCAGAAAGAGCTTGGCTACCTGACTCAGTCAGTTAGGCATCACTATTAAAAGAATGTATTCCTTGGACATTTATGTGTGGTGAGGCTGGAGACTAAAACCCTACAGGATTACCATCTCCAAGCTATTCTTTCTCACTTAAAATTTCTGCAACTGCAATTACCAAAAGACCTGAAAGGCTAATTTCAACAGTTACTGCTTACTGTGTCTCTATTTAGTCATTTCCTCAAAACTTAGGATATATACTCTGAGAGGTGAGAGTTGTTTAAAGAATTTGTGGCATGTCTTTGGCTATATTCTATCATCTGCTTCAGAAAGCTAGTGCACTTTAAACTGTAACTATTCTAAGGTAAACCTTCACATTACCAAAATACACTGGATACTAAATAATACAATTCATTAAGTCTCCAAACACTTATGTTTCAGTCTTGTCCAACATTTTCCTCCAAGAAAGTAGGCAAGAAGAAACCTTAACCTGTTTTACAAAGTCCTATCTAGATGACAACATGGGGCAGATTAAAACAAAAGTTTGACAACAATGCCTGAACTTGTCCTATTTTCCTATCATGTGACTGTCCAATACATGATTAAACAAATATCTATAAGAGAAGTGCTTAGGTTCTTGTTAAAGAAAACATAATCCTTTAATCTTATTGTCATAAGAACTTTATTTCCATCCATCAAAATAAAATATACCATGTTCTATATTGTCACATAACATTTTATACTGGTATTTTTATTTTATTTTCATAATGTGCTGCTTGTTTTCCATGCATATAAAAGATAGCTAAATTCATTCTCTTACTCATTTGTGAACAAGCAGTTGACATGTGCTCAGCTAAGTGACTGACTCACTGAAGTCTCCTTAGATAACCAAATGGAAGAACATGAACTCAAACTCAGGTCCTGCGTTGTCCAGTGTAAGATTTTATTGAAACACACACTGCTAATTTCCTAGCAAACTTAGGAGTGATAGTGACAGAAAAGCAAAAGACAGAAAGAGAGTGTTGAGTGCAGCGGGTACCTTGAAGGGCCCACTACTGCGTCACTGTTAGTTTCCAGGCTGTTTGCTTGGAAGTTTCCAGTTGCTGCAGGGGGATGAAGGGAAGGAGGAAGGGAGATCAGAAGGGAGAGATCTCTTGCAGAGCTGAGAGACCCTGGTGTTCGCCTTCCCTATCCATACAGCAGAAACTAGATGTCCATCCTGTACACAGAATAAGAATATTCTGACGGCACCGTAGCCATCAGCTCTTCCTCTACTGCACTATTTACTCTGTTTTGAGCAGAGCAGAGTTCTAGATACCCAGCAGCTGACTAAGAGCCTGATTACTGAGATGAGCTCTTGGAGTATAACATTGATACTTAACACTCAACACCTGGAGCCTGCCCTCCCTTCAGTGCTCTCATCTGAGAAATTTAACCCCTGTGAGCAGAGTGCATGCCCAGGGACCAAGCAGAGAACGCTGCTAGGAACACAGCGAGTGAGGAGACAGACATGGAGTGCTGATCTAAGTGAGCTGCTAAAACAGTCTTCAGAGCAGCCAAGAAGACGGAACGGGTTAAATCAGCCACATCGCATTAATTTTAACAGCTAATAAAACCATAAGAAAGTAGACCAGGGAGAAAGCAGTGTTTGAAAGGCATACTTGACCTTTTCTAAATCCACACTACACTAATTCTTGGGGAAAAAAAAAAGATTAATAGCAAGTTGGTTTATGAAATAAAAACAAAGTCAAAACAAACACAAAAATTAAAAACTCTGGTTCCCAAGCTCCAAATATCTCCTTGGAAAAACCTGCAGGAGCTCAGGAGCTATTCAGCTAACTTTGCCACATAGTCGTCCTTCTTTCTCTTACTAGCAAAGTTTTTTTTTTTCCTTAAAAAAAAAACAAAAAAAACAAACAAAAAAACAAAACATACACAAAAAAACCCACATTCAACTTACAGTGGCCATATTGAATGAATAAACCAAAAACAACAACAAAACAACAACAACAAAAAAAAACACACACACAAAAAAACCCAAAAACAATAAAAAAACAACACAGAAATGGGATCATCATGTGCACTGCTTAATGTCTTCCGATCACCCTCGAGATGAGCACAGGGAAAACGGAGCTCTAGCCCTGGAGGGATCTGCTGCTCAATCAAGGGCATAACTAACAACTATTATCAATGGTGAAAAGTACACAGCCGGCTGAAGAGTTAAGGAGGTCAGAGGTGGCTTCGAGGTGGGCAAGAGATCTAGGGTTGATGTGGAAGAACAGTTTTGGTTTGGGGGGTGCAGGAGCGGGGTGGAGGGAGCTTGGTGTTGCTGTTTTGTTTTGTTGGGGGTTGTTTTTAGATTCAGTGCCAGGGGCTGAACCCACATCCGTGCACGTGCTAGTCAGGTGCTCTGTCACTGGGCGGCAGCACTGGCACAGGAAGAAGGACTGTTTCATCTGGCACAGAAAAGGCAACAAGACAAAGAGCAGCCAACAAAGTCGGGCCTGGGAAGCCCTGACCATGGAGACCACAGACTGGACCCTACGGAGCCACTACAAGCAATGGGGTTGGCCCCAGCTCTGGGCTGGGATCAAATCAGAAAGGGTCAGTGCTCAAGAACTCAGAGTGTGCTTCCTGAGTGCTGAGAATTCACCTTTCCCAACATCCAACCCAAGGGCTGAGCTGCTGCGCTATCCCACTGAGTATCTAAGGGTTAAAAGTAAAACACAGCACAGGGTAAGAAAAAAAAAAAACTTATTAAATAAGTGGGATTCTTGTCTTAACTTCCTTGAAATCTTGCTTTAGTTGCAGCAGAGTGGAGATAAATTTAATGCTTGGTTTGATCTCAACTGCTCTATTCGTATCTTCCCCTCTGACCAGTTGTTCTTGTACAGTTGTGCTTGATGCACACTTTACTGTAGTAAGCCATCGCGATTTTTAAAATTGCTTTTGTTTTGATGAAGTGCATCATATATAAATAACAGTAAAGAAAACTTTGCCCTGTTTATAAAACTGGAAGTGAATAACAAACTTTTAAAAGTTAAGAGAATTTAAAAGTCATCAGTTAAGTAAATTTCATTACTCTATAAATATTTCAATGAGAGTCATAACCAATTAGCGCACAATACCCAGTTACTGAAATTGGCAATTGCTCTGAACTCCACAGTCCCTGAGTTCAGCAATCTATGTGTTCACCCAGCTATCTAGTTTGACCTTCCCTGTGAATCAGCACAGCTACTCTGATGCCAAAATGACCTTCTGAAACTTACAAAAGCTTCCAAGGCTGCAGATATTTTCAGCTGTATCAGCCTGGCTGTCAGAGTTCTGCATGACATTGAGTGGCAAAGCTGGCACCTCCTGCACCAGCCTGACCTTTTAAACTCATGAGATGTTGCTGCTACTCAAAGTTGGATTTTCTCTTTCTACATAATTTTATGAATCTGTTCCTCTTGGTTAACTGTCAGGTAGTGATTCTAAGCAAAAAAATCTCATTTTTCTTTATATGAAAATAAATATATTCCTTTAGACACACATAGTAAATCTCTCATCAGCAAACACTTTAAATAAATTTTAATTTCAACCTATAAATTATAATTTTGAAATTACTGAAAACATTAGAAATATTTAATATACCTACTAACTTTCAGTATTTCTATAATGGCCACTATCAAATTCTTAAAATTTCTATATTTTACAATATATTTAGTATCCAGGTTGACTATAATGCATTCAAGTTCCAGTACAATTTCAAGAATCTGAGGGACCAATGTCAGTAAACAGAGCAACAACTGCATGCTTAATTTATTTCATTTTTTTCTCTGATATTTTAAACAGGAACACTGCTGCTTAATTCCCTTGCTAAACACTGCATTAGTGTGGAATTTTTAAACCTAAGCATCTTTATCTATAGAGATACAGCTCTGCAGTTATCTTTGAAATTGTTGGTACATAAAGGGAAATATTTGAGTCCATTAATACTATTATCAGTAATGAAAATCTAAGTAAATTGGTTAAAATTAATGTAAGTGGAAGAAAATGGAAGTGGAATTTAAGTCATTAAGGCATGTTAATAAGGTTCTGAATAACAGGAGCTAGCAAATGTTTGATGTCAATCTCTCATAATCAGAGCATAGTTATATGTTTATATATGCGTACATATATTAATGTATTTCTATTTCCTTCTATTTAGAGGAGATAATGTTCAATATTGTCATAAATTTTTATTATTAATACAAACTTACACAATGAATTAACATTTCATTACAAATCTGTAAACTAACCCATTAATGGGAGAACCAATCCCTTTGACACATTCATCCTGTTCCATTTTATCTTCAGTTCCTGGATACTTTGTCATCCTTTATAGAATACACATGGACATATGGGTGTAACACAAAACTGTGTATGCACCCCACACTCATGGAGATGAAGGAAACTGGGGAAGGGAATAAAATATTATTCAGATATCTCTAGTAATTACAGAAGTATTTGATTTTGTATTATTTTAATGATAAAACAGGTCTTTTTTATAATGAGAGAAATGAATTCCCAATAATGCAGCTGAGCAGACAATCAGAGTACTTGCTCCATCCTTCTTGGGCTCAAGACATTTCTTCAAATGTGTCACTAGGCAAGCCAGCCACCACAGCTATAGGGAGAGAATCTGTTACAAGTGACATCAGAGACATCAGATACACCTATACAGATGCAGCTATCTTTGAAATTGTTGATAAATAACAGGAAATATGTTGAGTCCGTTAATATCAGTAACAAAAGGATGGGTAAATAGGTTAAAATTTAACTGAAGTGGAAGAAAATGGTGGCGATGATTTTTGAATCTAAAATTAGATTCTGCTGGTCTTGGCAAGTGCTGGGGTATAGGTCTTAGAATGAGAACAGCAAGCATGGTGCAGACTACAGGGCAGACTAGGCCATCTGATAGAGCCCTCATTCCAAAGCCAAGGCACTCCACATCCAGTCTGTCTCCTGTAAGTCTAGGCCCATCATTCTTTTTTTTTTTTTAAACCTCTTCACATCTTACCTCTTCATTAAGACTTTCCTTAATTAACTTGTAGTAGCCCTTGAATGTGTGTGTGTGTATGTGTATGTGTGTGTGTGTGTGTGTGTGTGTGTGTGTGTGTGTGTATTTTAACTAAATTTAGACCATATCAAGGCCAAGAAAGCAGCACATAAGGTGCAGAACTGCAGGCTGCAGCAGGATGGAGGCCAGGTTTCTACAGCACTTTCCTGTTGACCCTGGAGCAAATGTCATGCTCTTATTCTTCCCAAGCATCTGTTTCCTCACCTATGGGCCATAGTGAGTGACATGCCTGCTTCTCATGGAGCTTAAGAACTATGTATGGTCACAATACTACAATATGAACTAAACAGAACCCCCAGAACTCAAGTCTCTAGCATCATATGTAACAGAAGATGGCCTGGTCGGCCATCATTTGGAGGAGAGGCCTCTTGGTACTGCAATCTTTATATGGCCCAGTACAGGGGAACGCCAGGGCCAAGAAGTGGGATTGGGTGGGCAGGGGAGCAGGGAGGGAGGAGGGGGGAGGGGACTTTTGGAATAGCATTTGAAATGTAAATTAAGAAAATATCTAATTAAAAAAAAGGAAAAAAAAAAAAAAAGAATAGCTACCCACCAAGTAAGGTGCTACTTACACATGATCACAATTAACTGTCAGATCAGTTCTGGTTGGCTTGTCTTTATTATTTCACTTAGAATAGGCCACACATTTAAAAAAAAATCAGAAACCATGTTTTTTAATGTCAGTTAAAATCCTACAATGAACTTCTGATGCAGTGGTCCTTAAACAAATATTTACTACTTAAACAGAGCAATGATAAGCACTCAAATAGAAGGGTTAGGTTGTCCAACCTAGAATGCAGATTGGATCCTGAGACCAAAGAGCAAACACTGAGAGGTGAACGGGGTCTTACAGAATTCACACACTTGCACGGTCACCATTGGAGAGCTTAGAAGCAAGCCTGCCAAAGCGGGACAGGAAAATAGGAAGAAAACAAATGCTGCTTCCTGCACACAAAGAAAAGGGAGAGAGAGAAAAGCCCACTGTGCGTACCTGAACCCTTGGTTAATAAACCTGAAAACAGCTCAATTCTCACTTACGGCTTTTCCTCTCTTATCACAAAACTTGTATGCTCTGACACTTGGCTGTCAATACTCAAGAATTTTTGTTTTAATTATTTCTTTTGTTTTCTGAGATTATAATAAACCATTCTTCCTTCCCATTCCTTCCTCCAAACCCTCCCTATATTCCTCCTTGTTCTTCAAAATCATGGCCTCTTTTTCATCAACTATTATTACATTCATATATGTATGTATATGTCTGTCACACACACACACACACACACACACACACACACACACACTAAATAAAGCCTGCTCAATCTATTAATTAACACCTAATATGAGGAATTTAGTGAGAAACAACTGGATTCAATTCTGTATAGCCAGATGATACCGTGGTTGGTCATGCTCATTGATGAAGGACTTCAAAAGAAATAGTTTAAATACTTGGTCACATCATTTTAACAAATTATAAATCAGTTTTGCCTTTTCTTAATCAAATTATGTTTTCTTAAAAAGTTTTGTTTTGTTTTTCTGAATAGATTTACACAAATTCTACACTATGTAGAAGCTTTTCAGGGCCCACATTGCTTTATACCATTGTTATTGGTGAATATTTCTATTACTGCAGTGAAAAGTGCTGGGAACACAGCATCTTGCTCATCCCTATCTACAACGGATGATCCTGACAGGCCACATATGGTCAGTGCTCTCGACAGTATTTGCTAAAGAAAAACATTTGCTTGGAAATCAAAATCAAGACAAAGGCAACTCTATTCTCCTCTTTAAAAATGAAAGTATTTGCTATATATTCTAATAGCTCACAAAAGAGGCATTTGTTAGCAAAATGATCTATCCCCTACAGAGTGAGTCTTCAAAGAGAAAGTATCTATTAGAGCTGCAACACAGACTGGTGTAATAAGTGAGCATATACTAACAACGTGAGAATGAGCCATGAAGTCAGGATATGTTTTGTACTTTCATGTATCACTTCTTGGTGAAAATTCTATGGTAGCATATTATTGCAGGAAAAATATGTTAAAATGTGTTAATGAATTCTGCATTGGTAGACCAAACCAAACCTGAACTGAGGATGTTTAGAAAATAATGAACATGTATATGTTGTATGGTATTACTTATCATAGGAATCTATCTATACATAGCTTAAAATATAGTACGTGCATTTGCAAGTTTGCTGTGCACCAGGAGTATCCAGGGGTTTGGCCATCCAGGCATGGGGGGATAGGGCGGATCCCAGAACAATGAGCATAGACTCTGAGGACAACTGTACATTTGAACTTCACAAAGCTTTCTCTAATAGAAGCCTGAACTGATGTGCCTAATGTCAAGTGCTGAGACAAGCCAGCCAAGGGTGAGCCCAACCCATGTCAGCTGACAGCAGGGGTGTCTTAAGGATTCCAAGTTTTACAAATTAAGAAAAATAAACAAACAAATAAACTCAGAGCACTTTTTGAAGCTCTATACAATCTGTAGGCTAATGCTGAAGCAAGACAGTTTTTGGTTTGCTTTCTTATTTTGTCTTTTTCTTTTGTTTTATTTTTACTTAAATCTGCATCTTCTTGACCAGGCACTGTGCCTTGCATCTCTTTCTCAACTCTCATGAAGCCAGGAGAGAAAAACTACTCTACAGAATGTGCCTCAGGCCGGCCTAGGCTTCAGAGGGAGTCTCTAAGTCAAAAACTATAAAGATTTAAAAATTATTGTAAAAATGGCATACTTATTCCCATAAGATTCACATACATAAGGAGGGTCCTGTGAGAAGTGACCTGACTTCAGCTGGCTACTGAGCAGTTGTGTGAATCTAGGCGGTACTCAGCATCCTCATCAATATCAGGAAGATGAGCTCTGCCTCCAGGCTTAGCTGCTCAGCACTTTTAGGCTGTGTTTCTGCTCCCAGTATTTTTTCTGGAAACAATGTATCTTTCACACAAAGACCATGTTCCAATATGAAAGCTCTGTGTTTATAGCTACCACCCACATTCCACAAAGATGATTTTGTCATAGGTGCCCAAATAGATTCATTAATGATTTTTTTATTAGATAAGACTGAGTGCTGCTCTTATTGCTCAAAGTGGTAAAAATTTAAAGGGAACAGCACATATTAAGCTTTGATTCATAACTGAGAAGACTTAACAGTCTTCTTCCTAATGTTCACTTTAATATACAATGTTTGCATTTAAAAAAAGAAAAAAAAAGCCCTAGGCTTCAGATCTATAATTCTCTGAGCTAACAAGTTCCCTTAAACAGTGTGCAGAAAGTATGGTCTCCTTGAAAGCATCATGCAGAATTAAATTTGAGGTATACATTTTTCAGTAGTCTCAAGCATTTTCCAATTATTTTGGGGGAAGGTCATGCAATACCTCAGAGAGAACTGATACCCAGGTCATGGGTATTCTGAGACTCCCTGCTCTCATTTGCTAAGCTCCTGAAATCTTAAATCTTCAAGGTAAGGATACCAAAGCCTCGTGTGCATGCCGCCACCCTGACAAGGCAATTTTTTCTGAACGTTGTTCTAACACTGGAGTTCAAAGGCTGGCTCAAATTCATTTAGAGCAAATTTGTCTAGTTCAAATCCGCACGATGATGGATTCAGAGAGTGAGCAACACAGGGATTCTAATGTGAACGTTCAGTGAGTCTTAGTTATTAACAGGGCACACTTTCCAAGCTTAGCAACACACTGTCATTTTATCTAGACAGCACAAGGCAGAAACCAAGCAAGGAAAAATTGAATAGCAAGAAAAAAAAAGGTATCTAATACATGTGCTATATTCATAATAGCCACAAGACATTAAAAAAGCAAAATATAGCAACATTATTTTCTTGTTCTGCATAACCAATTTGAAAGTATTAATAGTGCCAATTCTATAGTCTTTTATGGAATAGCATCTACTGAAGTAGTAAGCATCAAGTAGTTACAAATAGAGTATTTTATGTATGACACAGCACGTGTATATGGTCCTCAGTGTGTAGGGGCAGAGGTTAACATCATGTTCCTCTAGATCTTCATCTTTTGAAATAGAACCTCTGAGTCTGAACTCAACAACTGTCTATATGGACTGGCTAGGACCCTCCCTTCTCCACGTCCCAGAGCTAGGGTGCAGGTGTGCACCACCATAATCTTCTTATAGAGGTTACAGGATCTGACATCAGGCCCTCACACCCTCATACTTATACAGCAAACACTTAACCCACGAACATCTCCCCAGTTCCTATAAATAGAATCTTTCTGAAAACTTCCTTGCTTTTATAGGGATATCTCTCTATAAATATTAAATAAAATATAATCTTTTATTTATTCCATTCTATGTTAAACAATGTTAAGCCATTTATTTGTAGTATATAATAAAGGATCTTACATGTAAGGCCTTCTACACCAAGCATAGGTATTCTACTAACCCCTGATAAAAGTCAAATGCAAATGTTGGGTTGTTTGTTTGTTTGTTTGTTTAGCCCATATAAGAATCAACTATTAGTTTCTAAGAGTGACTGATTATTACGGATTTTTACTTCCAGGAGAAAGAATACCACAGTCACACTGATACCGTACCTAAAATAGCACCTTCAGAGAAGTCTAAATGTCAGCTACATTGAGCACATTGCAAACTCATTCTATCATGACTCTCCCTGCCACCCTGTTTATCATTGAGGACAGGATACACAGAACTTCTATGTGAACTGAATTAGGGGACCAAAATTCCTAACTAATATTAAGACATTTCCCAGCAAATAACAACATACTTATAAAGATTCAAGTCTGTTTAGTGTAGAATTACAAATATAACATAAACTTTTCAGTGGTCCTCAGACCTGTACTTCCTAGGTACCTAGACAATAATGAAATGCCTTAAGAATTTGATACATCTTAATAACTGAATTATTCAAGATAAGGAATAATGGTATTTCTCTTTAATTGATATTTTAAAATACAATCCTGTTGTTGTTGTTGTTGTTGTTGTTGTTGTTGTTGTTATTGTTATTGATGAGGAGGAGGATGTTTTGCATTTGGTTTTTAAGCAGGAGTTTGCTAAATTACCCAGATCTCGAGCTTCAGCCTACTGAGCATGGGGACTACAGGCATGCAGCACCAACATACCTGGCTGAGCCTGCTTCTTCATTTTAACAGTGCTCAGACCTATCAACTTGATTAGAACAATGATAAAGTTTTAAATAAGAAATGTTTTACTGATACTGTTTTAATTCTTAGTAAAAATTAAAATTCCTCTTACTATTCACTATAGCAAACCATATAGTCCTTCTTAATGAACATAATCCAATCATTTCTATGTGCTCTACCCACAAGTAGTATTTCCAGCACAAAGCATTTGCTACCTCACTCCCTTTACTTATTCCCAACCAATCTGTACCTCTGCCCATGAATCTTCTTCTCCCCCTGTTAAGGGCACTGCAGCACACCTCCCTCCCAGAAGGTGACTTCCCTAGGCAAACGGCCTCTTGTGCTCTGGATTGTCACACACCTGAATGTGCTGCATGATGTCCAATGTGGTTCCAGTCCCCCTTTCCCACCCCTTTCCTTTCCTATACTACCCTCCTTCCATCTCTTTTTCCTCTGCTCTCCACCATTTACCCTTCCTCTACACACTTCTTTATGTGCTGCTGTATGACCCTTGTAAAAAGTATCTCAATGTTTGATGTCTGAAATAACCTGGTAACCCCCAACACACATATTTCACTTGTTTTTATTCCTTTACATAAGCACAGATATTCTAAAACTACACTGCCGTGGCTCAAGTCCTCTTTGGGCTATTTAGCAACTAAGTAATCTTGTGCAATAAACTTGAAATATCTATGACCCAGTTTCCCAATCTCTGAAACCAAGACATTAGCAGGGCTATCTCATAAAGCTCTGCTTAGGACTGTGTGTGTATTACTTTAAAACATCACTGTGCATACAGAAGTCATTCTCCAAAGTGTTAGCATTATTAGTACCTATATTCTCATCTCTATTGTTTAACTAACATCGGGGACAAGACAAAGTATTAAAGGGTTAAAATGTGTATATTGAAAAAAAAAAAAAATCACATCTTCTGGTTCTAGAAATAACAAAAAGGTCCTAGTCATGCTAATTACCCCCTAAGACAAAAGTCCTAAGATCTATGCTATAGTTGTAGAGAATATTTAAGGAGTTTTCATAAAGTAATATACAAGTAGCAACTTATATTTTTGGTTATAAGCCTAGCCTTTAATGGGTGAGCCATCTATGACCCATGGCTCCAGACGTATATGTAGTAGAGAATGACCTTGTTAGGCATCAATGAGAGGAGAGGCCCTTGGTTCTGTGAGGGCTCGATGCACCAGTGGAGTGGAATGACAGGGCGGGGAGGCAGGAGTGGGTGGGTAGGTGGGTGGATGATTACCCTCACAGAAACAGGAGTAAGGGGGATGGGACAGTAAGTTTCCAAGGGGAAACCAGGAAAGGGGATAACATTTGAAATGAAATAAATAAAATATCCAATTAAAACAAGTAGCAGCTTTATTAACTTATAAATTGTTACACAATTATAATGTCACTGACTACATGATGGAAAACATTTCTCTAAAACCTATTGTTCTTGTCAAGAAATTGAAAATGCAGTAAGTACATAAGATAAAATTATAGTATTGGCATCAGCCCTTATAGGATAAAAGAAATCATAGCCAGAGAGATCTTTATTATTATGCCTGTAGTGTGTTTAAAAAGAGAATTTTTAAAAATAAACTTAAATATGGTATTTCTAAGGAGTTTTTACATTCTTTCAAACTTAGCTTTTAAGTAAAAATTTTGTAAACATACAAAAAAAAACAGTGAGTAGGCCTTTTGAAGAAGATGAGCAAGCTGAGTATAGCCAACACTTTTGTGCTTCCCACCAACCTTCCAACAGCACGCAGGTCCAGGTGCTGACTGGCTTGACCACCTCCCTGCTGTCTGTCTACTACCGAGAGTAAGGAACTACTGGGCAGACAGCATTCTTCTGTGGTCAGACAAGATGCTGAAGCCTCAGTTTTACTATCCTCAACAATACTAATGCATGACTGTTGGATAGAAAGTGAAAATGCGCAGTTGTAAATAGTCTGAAAATTCTAACATTAACTCAAGCTTAGAAAATACCTCTGATGGTAATGTTTACAATCTGTGTATTACTGCTTTGCGCCTTGCTTTGGCATCCTTAAACTTCAATACAGTTCATGCTTATGATATGCACTGACCTGTAACTTCTGCAAAAGTCTTTTAAATTGTTTTATCTCTCTCTCTCTTTTGTTTAAAACTGTGAACAGATGTCAGTACTAGAGTCCTAAGAGAAATCAGACAACTTCACCAAGCCTTCCCCAGACTGCTTCTTAAAATGGCAATGATGTTGCTGTTTTTTAGTCTATAAAATATTACTCTCACCTGAGTCCAAAATCAGATACTCTTTGACTTCCTTATTTCCTTCCTTTGAGACCCGAGAACTTAGAGATTGTAAAGTGTTTATGTAAACCTTGCTACCCATATGCACTTCTCCTTGCCTGCTTATTCTGTGTCATAAGTTTCATTTTCCCTAACAAAATCCCTTCTCATTTGGTATGCTGAACCTGGAATGTCTTTAGTATATTATAAAGCTATCATCAAAACCTAGGTAGAAATGTCTCCTAATTCTCAATCTAGCTTTTCTCTGCTATAAATTCTATAAATCCTTTATTCATCACAGCTGCCATTTTGGTTTTCTTGACATTTGCAACTTTACTGCAGAAGCTGTGTCCTGTTTCAGTGTCTACTGATGCTAATAAACAATACTGCCAACGTTCTAGCTTAGGTCATTGGGGGGGATATTATACAATGTATATAGCAAAATCCTCTGTGTAAATTTTACATATAAACAGAAAGAAACATTACTGGATGGGTGCAATGAATGCTGCAAAGGGTAAACTATGGTAAAGGTGGAAAACTAAAAGAATACTTTGGGATTCCTGTTACTTATTTATCTGGAGATGCACTCAGTCAGTGCTGTATCAGGACTTTTCAATGAGTTATGCAAAGTTCTATACCAGGCTGGGGATAACAGCTTAGTCAAGCAATGGATTAGCATCTGCTGAGATGTAATGCTCTGTACCAAGCAAAGAGGAACCCTTCTGTATCATCTTAACTTTCATGAAATGCCACTATATCATTTCAAAATTGTATCTTCCCTTTTTTGAAAAAAAAAAAAAGAGAATATATATATATATATATATATATATATATATATATATATATATATATTCATTTAATGCTATTATGGCTTCCCCTAGTCTTCAGATGATGTGTCCTGTACTGCTTAACAAAGAATAATTACAGATCTAGAGAGAGAACCTTTGAAAAGTGGGGAAAGTAAAAAACAGAACCCTAAACAGTCTAAATTTTAAAAAGTCTCTCAAAGTCTGTTGCATCTCACAGGCACATGTGACAAGCGCCTTTATAACATTGTGTCAGAAAAAACAGAGATAGCAGTCTGTTATGCTTTTTTTTTAATTTAATAATATGTATCAAAACATAACCAAGGATGTGCTAAGACTTTTATTTGTCCCAAGAATATCACTGCAGTGCTTACATAAAAATATAAATATGGAAACAGTATTAATCATCAGTTTCCCAACCTCAATTCTTAAAACAAAACAAAAAATGTCTATAAATATGGTATATGTCAATTAATCCTTTCCAACGAGCTGCTTTTCAATTAATGAATTCTCCATTCCTTACCTAATAGGCTTCATGACTCATCAGACACGAACACAAATTAGGAGGAATCCTCCCCCTCCTCTCTTTCCACCACAGTTGTTTACAGTAATATGAAATATGCCTGTTTCCACAGATGACAGAGTAGCCATGCACCAAATTAGGATGAATTCTCCCTGAGGCTCCATTTTAGATATGGCTCTACCATGGGGGTGGGGAGAGGGGGGAGGGAGGGAGAGGGGAAAGAAGGAGGGGAAGAAAAATAATAACATGTATGCCTTTGATATCCTTCAGGAAAATATGAGCAAACATAACTTTGCAAGGAAAAAAAAAAAAAAAAAAAAAAAAACCACAATTTTTTGGCCTAACACTCACTTTGCAAGGCAAAGTGTACTTCAGTTATGAAAATATCTGAAAGGAATGTGCCCCGGACAATGCGATTGTGCTCTGTTTACAGGCAGATGCTTTCTCAAGAATAAATACTATGTGTCAAGGCACAGGAATGCCTCGGAGCCCATAACTTCACAACAGAAGCGGAACTTGGCCTCCCCTTAGGGGCACAGCAATGCCCACCCTTACAGGTGAAAAATCTTTCATTCCTGTAAGTTGTTTGGCTTTGTTTGGTGTCTTTATTTTCTAAGGAAGGTCTGTCATAACAAAAGAAAGTACATATTAGGCACCTGAAGATAATTGCTGTTTACCAAACACTATTTTAAAATAAATTTCACTGCCTTGCTTCTGTTTAGTAACTCCAGGACAATGATAAGTACAGTGTTTCTAAACATCTCAGAGTAGCAATCATGCCTATTCTGGCCTCTGAGAGGTGTTAAGCTCATCCTCCTAATTATAAGTCTCTCTCTGCGAGCACCACCTCACCATCAACTCTCTAAGCTAAATAGTAGCTTTGAAGAAATAAAAATAGATGTAAGGTAGTATTTCTGCCCAAATTTTGGTTACAATGGATGAGAAAGACAAGTAATTTTGTTTGTGTGTATAATAAGCATCTTTACCTTGTAAAAATAAAAATCGCTTTTGGTGTATTTTGACTAGTGAACTCTAATTTAAGCTTTTTCTCAGAATACTGCTTTCCTGCTTTATTTCAAAACAGTGCAGCCTCGCAGAACATAAGCCATATTTGTTATATCGAGTTTTCTAGTTGCTGGGGAGGAAAAGTAAACGGAAAAAGATATGGGAAATAAATAATAAAATGTTCTATCAAAACCAATACTCAATACATTATCTTTAAAACAGTTAACATAAGTATAATTATTTTACTTTCTTTGTACAAATTTTTCACAAGCCAGCGTGTATTTTACAGAAAACATCTCAGTACTAGCAGCATGTGTGGCTAGTAGCTTCTGTACCTTACTGGAAACTGGAGTTTTTGATCTAGAAATCCAGACCCCCCCTAAAAACCTTCCAATGCATCCTGTTAGGACCCTAAACAGAATCAAATATTTAGTGAACATATTTTGCTCATTTCTTCTACTGTCCTGACCATCATATACAGTGCTTCTCTAATGCCCTTTAGAGAAAACAACAACAACAACAACAACAACAACAACAACAACAACAACAAAATCCTCAACTGCCTATTCATTTGGGCTTACTCCAAGCAAGATCTGAGATGTTCTCTACTCTGTACACCTACCTAATGACAGGCAGAAAGCCAGAAGACCATTTTGTCTCCATAAACAGATCAAATACAAGACTAACTATGGTGACATCAATGGGGGAAGAGGGGGACAATATGTAAAAATTTCTTACTTACAATAAAAAATCGGAACTATTATATAAGAATGGCGCCCTCTTCCTCAAGGATAGCCATCACTGCATGTTTCTACCCGCCTCCTCCACCCCCAAGGAGAAACCTTGAGATAATCTCTTCTTGCTCTGAAAAGAACCAAGTGTTTCATTTCACAGGAATTCTATGCCCTGAGCAAGAACAGAATGTTAGAACCAAAATGTAATGAATTCCACTTGGAGTCTGCCTCGGACAGGGAGGCGCACACACACACACACACACACACACACACAAGCAGTAGTATCCCAAACCATGTAACACTACTTTGCTTTCTCTTTTGGCATGTGCCCGAATACTATACTAGATGTGTATCTTATGCTCAAATTTGCTCTCAGTTACAGGAGAAAAATATTAAATGAAGCGTGCGTGAGGTCTGTCTAATTCTCTCCCAATCATAAAATGTGTCTATGCTGTATATGATGTCTCCGGTGGTGGTGTAATTTTAAAACAGATGAACAGGTTTCCTGGGGCTGACCCAACCTGTTCTATGAAGACAACCGTCCACTAAGTAGTTCTCACTGAGGAAAACCTGCATTAAACAAAGAAACAAAAAACTATGTCTTGATCTTGAAAATAAAATAAAATAAAATTAAATTAAAAAAGCCTAATAGAGATAATTTTAAAAAGTGTAACCCTGTACAAATACAGGAAACTGGAACATGATGGGTTTCTTGAAAGCTAGTTTAGCTGTCACCAACTTTTAAGGAGGCAAAGATGGAAGTGACAGCCACGTGCTCTCTCCCACTGAGAAATAACTCATTGTCTTCAGGCTACCAACTACAGAGTTAACACATCCTGCATTCTGAACTAAATTGTTCACGGATTCCGCAGTCCTTGAACCTTCACTTCAACTGGTCTCGGGGATCATGATTTTTTTTTTTTTTCTTACAAATAGGACCAGGTAACAAGTAACAACACCAACATTGTAAAGCTATAGAAAAGAATATGGACAGAGACACCCTGGTGTGGAAAGTTATGGCCTTAAGTAAGTTCTTTGTATAAACACCGTGTTGAAACCCAGGAAGGAGGTCTAACGTGCCCACTAGTGTACTATTTCAAAGCATGCTGCAGAAGACCTGCGTATCCAAAGGCTGTAATTATGACTTCCCTCTCCTTGTATTAATTTATGAAATAGCTCAGAGTGTGGCAGACTTTGTTAATCACTTGCTATAGTCTGTGCCTGTGCTGGTGGATACAGAAACCTAAAACAGTGGCAAAAGCCTTCCAGGCAGCTTCTAACTTTGTTTTTAATCCTGGGGATGTATACTGCACATAAAACCATCTTAGCAGCAGTGTTAATAGGCTTGTCTCAACACCCATGTAGCTGTAACATGCTGTGGGCTAGCCAGGAAGGCTTCAGCTCCATTTATATACACATGCATATGTGTGAGTGTGTATGTTTGTGTGTGTGTGTGTGTGTGTAATTTCTTTAAATCTCATGTTACATGCTCTAAAATCAAAGTATTCTCATATGACACATTACTAACATCAGACTCATCAGACTCGGTCTTTTTTTTTTTTTTTTTGGATGGGGGGGGGTGAAGAAAGGCTTCATATTTGTCTTGGTTTTATTTAAAACCAGTCCATATACTGACTACTTTACATGAAAGCTGTACGATCAGCCTACTGTGGCTCCACCCAGGAAAGCTCTATACTTACTTTTCTTACAGTTTTTGAGTGACGCACTACAAAACAACCAGAAAGGGAGGAAAAGCGGCAGCCCTCTCAAGCAGGGCGTCTTCCTCCCTGTAAACTTGGCAAAAAGCACACTGGACTGAAATACAGCACTCTCCATATAAGGCAGCCCAACTAAACATGTCATGCGTAATTTATGGGTGGCAAGCAGAGCATTAACCTCTGCGTGCACATACTTGGCCCACATGAAGCCGGTGCTGGATGGCAGCCCCGGCAAAGGGATGCGGGCGCGGCCGGGACCCGCGCGACCGGTGGCCGCCCCCGTCGACCCTGGTAGAGGTCACCGAGTTCACAGCACTCGGCCACGCACCTGCCCCCGCTCACCGGACACCGGTCCTGTCCCGCGGCGCCCCGCGGGGGCCCGCAGAGAGGCGCGGGACAGGGCCGGGAGCCGCAGCGCGCGGCCGCGGTGCGGGCCGGGGACCCCCCGAGGGCCACCCGAGGCCGCCGCAGCGCCGCCCGCAGCGCAGAACAATGCGCGGCCGCCCCGCCACTCACCTCTCACGTGGCCGTGTAGGCTGCCCGCCGGGGCCCCGACTGCCCGGGGCATTGTGGGATCGCGACTCCGGGATGCCCGCCACGGGAAAGGGAACTGGCCGGGTCCGGGTCACGGGAGCATGGCGAGCGCCCCGACTCGTCGGGCTGCGGCGAGAGACTGTGGCATGTCGCCGTGCAGCCTCTTATCGCCGCGCGCCGGTTTCCGCCGCTGCGCGGCCCCTCCCCCGCGCCAGCCCCGCCAGGAAGGCGCGCGGACGCGCTGAGCTCCCACGCGCAGCCCCGGCCCCCGCCCGCCCGCTCGCCCGGGCCCGCGCCGCTCACCGCCGCTCCAGCTCCCGGGGCTCCGCGCCCAGCCCGCGAGGCCCGCAAGGTTAGAGGGAAGGTTAGAGTTAGCGGCCCGGCCTGCAGCAGCAGCAGAAGCAGCTCATCGCCTGGAACCTAGAAGGCGAAGGGCGGGAAAGAAGCTTGCACGAGTGTTGGTGGGTATCTTTCTCAGCAATCAGCACTCACAGTTTTGGAGTTCTGCGAGAAAACTGATCGTCACCCGAACACAAACACAGGCCACCTTCCTGTCCCATTGGCAAATAAAACTTGCAGTTTAAAGCTCCCTTACTTCTAACTCTGCAGTGTGGTGTACAGAAAGCAAGCAGGGCTCCCTCTTTTAAAATAAAATATCTTAGGCGATGCAGAGGTACTCCCACGCAAACAAGCCCTGGGCAACTGCCCGCCTGAGCAAATGAAACAGCTCCTAGTTCATTAGGTGCTGTTGTAACTTGGCTTTGAAGAAAAAGAATTCTGGGCTTCTGAGAAGAGATAAAGTTTGAAGATCTGTGGACGGGATTTCCGGTGAATTTCAAGGAATTCTGATAACTTCATCCAGAATGATTTTTAACTAAAAAACCTTTGTTTCATGGTTTGAACATGAGTTGGAGTGAGCGATTGCAAACTAGCTGGATTTCTCCCTCCCTCCCTGTTTCTGTTGAGTGGGTGAGGCACACTTTCCTAGGCAGAGTTAAAAAAAAAAAAAAAAAAAAAAAAAAAATTAGGTACTCAAGTAGTTTGCAGAGGTACCATTAACAGATCTTAATCCTCTGCTGATCCATGAAGCACTGACTTAATGCTGCTTACTGATCTCTTCCTGAAATAATTAATTAACTAGTACCAAGTACCACTTCTCAGTATTAATTATTAAAAGTTCCCAAGTCCTCAACAATGGAAACAAAGTAGAATGGCACTAGCGTTTTTTTGTTGTTGTTGTTGTTTTTTTTTGTTTGTTTGTTTTTTTCTCAGAGAACAGAGTCAGGGAGTTTCTAACTGACAATTAGTAGCACCTGAGACTTTCTCAGCATTCATTCCAGCAACTGGGTGGGATGTGAGCTATGACAGAAGTGTTAAGTATAGGGAGGATGGGGTAAGTGCAGGTGGATGGATAGAGTACAGGGATTGTACGTTTTGGAGCAGCATGGTAGGAAAGAGCACCAGCCACTGGTGCTAAGATGGTAGGCAAAAATCCAAAATGCCCTTGAGAAAAGGAAGGAAGGCTCCCTGGAGGAACTTATGCAAGTAGTGCCTTGAAAGATGTGCAGACATTACTAAGATAAAAAGGAGAGTTGCCTAGCTGGCTAGGGAGATGACTCAGGTGTAAAGGAGCTGGAGCTCAGGTCTGAGTACCTGAGTTCAAATTCAGATCATCTAGGCAAGCATCTGTAACCACAGTGCTGGAATCAGGTAGAGAATGGGAGATATTCACAGTCCATTAGCCAACTCTGAAATCCAGATTCAATGAGAGACACTCAAAAGAGAAAGTAATAAGATGGAAGGTAAATTTCAGAAGACGCCTAATGTGGAGCCCTGGCTTCCACATGCACACATACAAAGGCACAGGGAGTGGCTCAAGTGGGCCCTGGGACGGTGGAGCAAAGTGCAAAGCATGTGCAAGAAGCCTATCTGTTTCAATGCCATGTAGAATCAATACAGTCATCTGGTTCTATCCCTTTCTTTAAAAGGAGATTAACGGGTAGGCAGAGAAAGAAGCCAGGACCTTCGACATTATTCAGCAAACTATGGACGAGTTCGCAGGACCAGGGCGATAGGGTGGAGTCTGGACTTGCATTCTAGAAAGATCTTTGGCAAATGCTTAGAGGGTTACTGAGAATGTATTCAGGGATGTTGGCAAAGGAAGGGTAAATGGGTGTAGACCCACTGGAAAACTGACTCATACAGGGACTGAGAAAGGGAGGGGCCTTGGGAAACTCCCAAGGCCCTAGTTTAGGATTGCTACTAGCCTTTCCTTGTTTTCAGTTGCTTTTCATTTTCTAACAACAGAGCTCTGGCTTCCTGACAACACAGACTACCTTTGCACCTGCTGCTGTGTGAGCTAGCTCCCTTTTCCTCCCTGCTCAGACAGGCCTGTGAACTGCCTAGACCTAATCCTGTTTGAAGGATTAATTTACAGTTGCACTCAGACCCTCTCTGAGTTAGAGGCTGTTGGGTTTTTGTTTTGTTTTGTTTTCCATTTGCTAGAAAATTTGCCCTTTGCAACTAAAAGCAGTAAAAAAACAAGACTTTGAACCTACGTGTAGTACAAGAGAGGAAACTCAACTCTTAACACTGCAGGGTGAGGAACTGCTAGAAAAACAAAAGAAAAATTGAAACAAACTCAAATTTTCTGCTCCATCAAATAGAACGAAAAGAATTACAAGAAAGGCACCTGAATGTTAGAAACAATACAATAGTCTAGTAAAGAGCAAATCAAAGGAAAATGTTATTTTACAGAGATAAAGAGAAAAAGAAAGCCATGACAAGGCATCCAAGCCAATCTAAACCTTAGACCTGAGCCAAAATAAAGTAAGGCCTGAAACAACGTTGCCATCAGTAAGCCTGACCTTTATTATTTAAAAGTTTGAACCACTAGGAAAAACAAAAACTATCCAATCATATGTTAAATATGTTAAAGCATGTTACCTTCAACTAACAATAGTCACATTTCAAATTCTGGAAACTAGTAAAAAAATCATTATAGTGATAAACAGTTAATAGTGATCCCATTTAGAATGTACTGGTTCCTTTTCAGTGCCAAGAGAACACTTAGGTTTCTTTCACTGTGAGCTGTTATCATCTGCAGGCTCATGAATGCACACAGCCATTAGCACAAAAGGGATGCCATTTTCAGGAGGAAAGGGAAATTATAGAAAACTATTTCAGATAAAATAAAACTACATTTTGTTAGGTAAAGAAAAAGGTATTCACAGCAGCTTTCCGAGATACTTCAGTTCTTTCAAGTCTTCTTTTTGTGAGTGAGTCCAAGAGGAAGACAATCAGGAAGCATGATTTTTGCAGATAATATCAGCTTTTTGTTTTCCAATAATATAATATATATATATATATATATATATATATATATATATATATATATTATATATATGCACATTTCAGCTAAATTGGAATCTTTAAGACTCCTGTAACAGTGTTTGCAGTGTGAACACTGTGTTCTTTGTTCTCCATACCAGAAACCACAGCTCAGTAAGTTCCCACTGCCTCTTTCTATAATGACCTTTCTGCCTCCTCTTTCCATATATAATCTAAGCCTAAGAAAGATAGTTTTAAAAATATAAATATAAAAACCCTTTGAAACACTTACCTATAATTAATTTTTATTACACCAGGATGAACTAATAACTTGTAATAGTGTATTTATATAATATGTAATAACACAATATAATGTATATGATAATACTGATTCAATTGATTGCATGATAACATCAAAGCCAGGACCCAGCCTCAGTTCCTATGCTTTCTTATCATACTTAAGTAAAAAATATCTAAGAGAAGATGCTTCTAGAATAAAGAGTCAATTTTAAGCCTATGCACACAAAGAAAATGGTAACATCCAAAGCCTGAATTCAGACTTCTCCATCATCCGAATATCTATACTCAACAAAGTTGAATGAATCTATTTATGTGTCTGTTTATCTTCAAGGATAATTATATGTTTTAAGTACAAGGTAAATGCTTTTAATGTCTGTTATCTAAATATAGGTAACACACCTTGAATTACATATTATATAACACAACATGAAACATACTCCATGGAGTATAGAAATTACAAAAATTAATTTCATATAAAAATCGATAAATTTCCAATGCTTATAAAATTAAGACATTTTAAATATTAATTTAATCATATACTTTATAAGTTACCTAAAAGTAAAGTCTTGTGACTAACTCTCTGGGGAAACATCAAAATGAAGATTTTAGAAGCACAGAAGGGTAGTGGGGAAAGAATGTTAGGCACCATTGACCTGCTCTCTTAACAGGAAGACAAAACTATCGAAGCAGTGCAGGACGCACATCAGTGCTATCAGACTTAATTCTCATTGTCCTGTGTGTTTGAGACAATGGGAACAATGTGAAGTCCTATCAGAGGCCTGTTTCCTCTGTTTCAGGAGAGCATCAACTGCTTTAGGTTTCTAAGAATGTTGTTGCTTCTCTATTCTACCTTCTCTCCTCTCTTTCAATCTTTGATTTTTTCTTCTTTCCATACAGAAAGCGCACACACACACACACACACACACACACACACACACCCAGCCTCCATTCATTGCTCAAGTGTTTAATGAACATCAACTTAACCAGTTCCTAATTCTAGGTTCTGTGTTTGGAAGTGAACACAGAACAATCACTGTGCTCAAAGGACTGGATACTCCGAGTGGGGGTCAGGGTGGCAAACAAATAAATAATGTATAAAAAGAAAAGCACAGGGGTATTTGCAGATGGAGATGAGGACTTTTAAATAAAGCCAAGCAGATTTAGGGGGGAAGTGTGTGTTCCATGACTGGGCCAGTCATGTCCTGAGTAAAACAAGGATTGCCTAGAGAACAAGTTCAAGCTCACTGTAGGGCCAGCAATCTGAGGGCAAGGAAACAGAAATGGGATGCCTAACCTCAAGGATTTATAATCAAGCAAGAGGAAACAAGAATCTTAAAGGGATCACTCTGAAAGTGCAAAGCTATAACCACAACATTTTGGCTCAGCAGAAGCCTGTATGTGTTGGCTGTATTAGAAGTGGGCTGGGGCAGAGGCACGTATTCCAAGTTTGCTTCTTATAAAGATGACCCTGCTGTCATTTGATATGGTCTAGTTTCAGAACGGAGGCAGGAAGTGGGCCACTGCTGAAAATGAGCAGATGTCAAGAAAGGCGAGTGGAAGCAAGTGTCAAATAGTGCAGCCATAGAAAGGGGTTCGGTTAAGCACATTTAGCCATCTAGTTGTGAAAGTGTTGTGAGTTTATTCCCTAGAATTGAAAACTATACATGCAATAGTCACCTCTTGGCTTTGAGGCAATTGGAATATGTGGCATCTCTATGTGTGGCTAATTTCTTACTTGGGACCAACACAACAAAGAAAATTCAGAGTTACTGGAGACATAGTATTGGACTCATTTCTAGGTATGTGGGTGTTCATGGAGACCACGAACTAACATAGGGAGTCTTCTTCACCCACTTTCCAACTTTTTTTTTTTTTAAGTCAGGGCTTCTTGGTTGAACTCAGAGTTCACTAACAGGACTTGTCTAGCCAACCAGCTTGTTCCAGAGATCCTGAGTCCCTGGCTTCTCAGTACTAGAATTGCACACAGGTTGCTAGGCCCACTGTGCCTTTACATGGACTCTCGGGTTCTGAACTCCAGTCCGCATGCCTGCTGCTTACAAGGTTTCCTGGGTTCCTATCTTTTGTTGTGACATAACCTGAAAAAAAGCAGCATAGAAGAAAATAGGGTTGATTTGGCTTTTCTTCTTATATTCCATTATTGCAGGGATGTTAAATAAATAAATCATACAAAAGGAAGTATAAAACAATGAGTAAGGGCGCTAGCTTAGAGCATCGAATCCATAGTCAGGAGCAGAAAAAATGAACACATCCTTGTTAGCTCTCAACTAGCTCTCTCCTCTCGTATAAGGACTGGGTCCTTGACTACAGGGCTAGTCCATAGTGGGCTAGGTTTCTTGCCATATCAATTAACAATCAAGACAATCCCCCCACCCCAGTCATGCCCATAGGCCACCTGATCTATTCCTTACTAAATCTCTTTGGTAATTCTAGATTATGTCAAGCTGACAGTTCAAACTGACCAGCACGTGAGGCAAACACCTTAAGCACTGAGTCATCTCCATAGCCCAAGTCTAGTTTGTAACACAACTGTATGGAATAAATAGCATCCATCATGTTGATCACTGTAATCATCATCTTTCCTATAATATCAGGCTGGAAAGTTGATCCTCTGACTGATGCCTCAGAGCTCATATGAGGTCAAGACTTCTGTCCTGGAGAGTTCCAGAGGGAGTTCCTAAAATCATTAAGTAATAGTAAGACACAACAGATTTCTCAACTAATGTGTCTAAGATAAGAGTCTGTAATGGCGGGGGACTAATTAAAAAACAAACTATGTAATATGGCCTTTTAGTAAATTAAACACTCAAAATTAACCCTGAAACAAGTATCAGGGGGTCTAAAGCAGACAT
>LR749563.1:1787482-1871724 GCA_902729485.2 Mus minutoides | reverse complement strand
TGTGTGTGTGTGTGTGTGTGTGTGTGTGTGTGTAATTTAGTTTTTTCATGTACTCTAAACATATATATCATTAATAATGTTCATTGTAGAAAGTCTCTGATTATTTTCTATGAAGGACATGGCCATTACCTTATTAATTCTTAAAGCTGACATTCTTAAAAATGTGCTAAATAGATGGGCTGATTTCTTTTTCATCTCCAGAATATATTCTATGGGTCTCCACTTATGCTTGACAATCCTTTCTTTTGATTTTTGTAATATTCTATATTTCTGTCATTGTGTGTCATTGTGCGCTCTCTCCCTCCCTCCCTCCTTGTCTCTTTCCCTCCCTCTCTTCCTTTCTCTGTCTTCCTCAAGGTGTATCACTAGTCTAAAGGTGGGAATAGATTTGGTAAGAATACTGATTGAAGAGCATGGAGTAAATACAGCAATCCATTTAAGTTCAATAGGCCTTACATGTTTATCATGTAAAGCAGGTGGCAAGGAGAACAGGGCCAGACAAGGCCTTGGCCTTCATGGCCATGTAACAAGTGGTCATTTACAAGTGGTAAAATTAGTCAACAATTGTTAACAGCTTCATGGCAGAGGGGGGAAAAATCAGAGAAAAGTCACAAAGGACCAAGAGACAGACAAGTGATTTGATGAGATGCATACCCCTACCACTCAGTACCCAGCAGTATGAAGGGAGAGTTTGGTTGTCTGAGTAATCATATTGTCCCTTGAAAGCCTATTTGTCATGCTTGTTTCCCAGAGGCTGGGCTGTCAAACAGTGGGGACCCTAGCATTGCCTCAGTGGGTCTCCTGGGGCCTTGGAACTTTCTCTCCTAGCTTTCTTAAACCTATAGTAACAAATCTTCACTAGGTGAAAGGAGATTATCTCATTAAAGTCATTTGCAACTAGGCAAGAACAGAGAGCCTTTGCCTCCACAAAGGACAGCTTGTTAACCCTAATGAACTGCTAATTTAAATAGCTCTAAGCACCCTGGGGAAGGATACCACCTCCTCTCCTCTGCAAATTCCTCAGCACAATCCCCTATCCTTTCCATTTCCCTCCTGAAATGCAGTAAGAATAGAAGCTGCTCTATCCTTAGACACTCTGTCATAACTTTGAACCTCACAGAGGTACACAGGGTGCTGTTAGAAATTAGGGAACTGAAATTAGGCCAGTAGCTGTCAACATTTTGGAACAATAGACAAAAGCCTAGACCAACAGAATCAATTTCTGGCAGTGGGCCTAGCATATAGTTATCATAAAGGCCCCTAGATGGTTCCATTGTGCAGCTTACTACTGCTGAACTAGTATTCAGCCCATTGCTCCTCACTTGGAATCAGAAGCAATCCATTGGTTTGCTCAATTTCTGCTTGGGTAAAATTTAGTTGGCTGAATAGAAACAGTAGTATCTGTACAAAAGTAGCTAGGTATGAGCAAACTGGTGTTCAAATGCTTCTGGAAATTGGAAAGTTAGCATAATTGTGGAGAGCAGCATTGGTTAAGGAAGAATACACTTAGTCACACACTTGCTTGGCAGCAGTGCTTCTCAGGCAAACCAAGCAGGTTTACTCCCTTAGGTATGCACTAGTGGTCAGTGGTAGACAAACCATTGAGATCCCACAGAAGACAATCCCACTGGCTTTTAAATGCTTGGGTTGCTGTTGCTTTGAATTCCATGCCTTATCTCTGCTACAGAAACATATCACAAAAAACCCTTCAAGAGTGACATGAGAGATTCAGAGAAAATAAGTGTGTTCTGGCACTTCCCTGGTGTGTACTCAAATACCAAGTATCCAAATCCAATTTTGTCTATTCTACCACCACATTGTACAAATTTAGTTAACACACTTTCACATGCAAACCATACACATACGTTAACAAGAAGTGCTTTGCTTGATTTTCAGTTGACATTTCTGTTTCAAGTCTTAATGTACAGTATAATGCTGTGAGTGTACCCTCAATCCAGATGGACCACCAGCTGTAACTGGATAGGCCTGAGCACCCATGCACCCACAAAGGGCATCAGGAGGGCAGAGCTGCAATAGACTAATCATCCAGCTTCCTACTACCACTCATCCTTAGACAAGGAGGAACATTCTTTTCCCTTTTCAAACCTTTCCGTTCCTAGCTTCTAGGACACCAGACAATGCTGTACTTTCATGCCAAACATCATTGTTATCAATTTTCCTATCTGGGCTACAAGAAGTTGTGGAATGGCTGGCATAATCCCAGCTTCCCCTAGGGTGAACAAGAGTAGGTGCTATGCAACTTGAAAGGTGCAGTCTAGCAATGGCAATGGTGTTGAAGTCATTTTGTAAACTGATTCATGTGCCAATATGGGAAACAAATGTGTAAAGCTAAAGAGTCTGACCAGACACTTATCTGTAAGTATACTCTATGAGAGTATACATTCAACCATATGTAAGTGTATGTGTGTGTGTGTGTGTGTGTGTGTGTGTGTGTGTGTGTGTATGGTTGTGTATGGATGTGTGTGCATGTGTGTATGTGTGTGTGTATGTGTGTGTATGGTTGTGTATGGGTGTGTGTGCATGTGTGTGTGTGTGTGTATGTGTTTTTGTGTGTGTGTATCTGAGTAAATATGTATGTACTCATGCATATGCAGGAGCTCTCAGAAGTCAGAACAGGTGTGGAGCTCCTTGAACTGGAATTACAGGTATTTGTGAGCTGCTCTGTGAGTACTGAGAACTAGATGGGTTCTTTAAGCAAGAACAGTAAGCATTCAATCACTGACCCACTACTCCTGCCCTACTTATTATTATTATTATTATTATTATTATTATTATTACTATTATTTACATTCTCTTTAACCATCAGATTCAAATGTCTAGACTTATAAACATATGAATCATCAAGTTCTCTTTTCTAAAGGTACAATTCCATTATTAGTTGCATGAAATAGTGACTTTGTTTCTCCTAAGTGGGAGGGAGTCCTTCAGGGCAAGGTTATCGGAAATCTGTACCTGATTGTTATTACTACTGCACCCTGGCCCTTGCTGTGATTTTTGGTGTTCCTTTCATTCATTTTGTAGAATGAATCTTTCAAAGCAATGATATTAAAAGATAAATATTGCTCTCTTTAATATTTTCAAGTCACGTAACATGCAAGCATTTGAAATGATATTTGAAAAAAAAAAAAAAAGAACCTGAAAATCCAATTGTATTATTTTTTGTTTTTGTCATCGATAAAAGTGCTTTAAAAATTTTTTTTTGTCCTTGATGAAGTTACCATTTACCTGTTCCTGGATATAAGCTAATATGTGCTTATTTCAAATAATGTATCAAGTGCCTATAAAAGAAGTGTATTGAATCCTTTCAAGGCAGCACTGTAGAGATATTTATGCATGATTGTTCTCAACTAGTCTATAACTGCCACCCACAAGCTTACTCCCATGTAGAGTGTAACTTCCTTCCACAGATTCAAACGCCCACACTACACACACACACACACACGCACACACACACACACACACACTTCCCTGCATGTCATTCATTCTTTACAGTTAAATAAAGTAAAAGCTAACTATATGAAAGAGGCTGGACACACTGTTAATCTCTCTTCATGGACTGTAGCTTTCTAAAGATAATTTAAACAAGAAATTTAGTCAGGACACCTTCCCCCCTTGCAAAGACATCTTTTGTAGTCTGTTGATTCTTGCAAAGTTCTGGTGAATCTATATGCTAGAAACTGAAAGTAATTTCAGGGTCCCTAAATATCAAGTTCTTCAAGAAGGTAATGGAAGATTCGTTTTGCTAGGTTAGTATCGAGCATGTTTAAATAAAGGGCACCTTGGGCCTGGCATCCTACTCATACATGGATAATAGCCTAAAGTATTATGAAACAGAAGCACACATGTACTTGGAATATAACCAGAATTGTCCACACTGAGAAAGAAGTAGCTAAAGACATCATTGTGTTTACTACTAAATAAACTGGTGACTCAGGCAAAAAACTCTCTGTTGGAGCTTATAGAAACAGGTATGCATATGTTGAATATAGCACCTGAGCCACTTCCCACTGGTAAAAATCTTATTGGCTGGGACTTGTTTTTGGCTGCCTCCAGGTCTGCTGACTTAGTCTTTGGCTTCCACTGAGAGCAGGACATAATGATACTCTTCCTCCAACCTGGTGGACCTTGACCTCTCTGTGTATGCAGCAACAATTTTGAAAGAATCAGATCAAGAGACAGTGATTTGTTATTTAAGGAAGTACTGTTCCTCCAAGAGTATTGGTTCTTGCACAATCAAGAGGCATGGGATTCAAAAAGTCCCTTAAGCTACAGTTTCCAGTGAAGGTTATACACCTCTACATCATGAAACTATGACCAGAAATGATTTTGCAATTGGCCTTTGGTGTATTATGGTTACCTGTTTATCACAAGTGCTTGTGCCACAGGAATGATAGACTCACACCAAAAAGAAGTTACCCATGAAAGATATTCTTCTATTACATGGTGAGTTACTGGTGAGGAAGAGGAGCAAAGCAAAACAAGGCAGGTGACAAGGCCTCTTGGCTTCCAGGAAGGCATCCTTTGTAGAGACTCCTGGAAGACACTAACCAGCCTGAGCCTGTCAGGCCTCCAGCCAAGTTCTCCCCCAACATTCTCTGCCTAGAATCTAGTTTATCTCAACACGTGTATGCCACTTTTTTTATTCAACTGATTTATTTCCAAATCGACAAAGTTGTATGCATTTATTATACACAACAGGATTTCTTAAATTACACATTGTAGAATTGTAGCAACAAACTCGTTGACAGATGTTTGGCCTCCCTTAGTTAGCATGTCTTTGTATGTGATGGTTACCTTTAATATCAATTCTCTTAGAAATGAAATACCACCTCACTCTTGTTAGAATGGCTATTACCAAAAAGATGAAACATAAGCATTTTTGTTAAGGTTGTTAAGATAAAGGAATCCTTTACACTGCTGGTAAGGATGTGAGTTGGCATATATACAGAACTGAAAATGAAGTTTATATATGAACGGACAACCTCACTATTTCCTATACATGCAAATAAAACAAATCAGCATTTTGAAGACTCATAATGCTGTTACATTCGTTGTTTAAAAATTACAATAGTTGTTATGGAATCAACCTGAGCATCTGTCAACAGATACATGAACTAGAAAAGCACATACCACTCTGACTGCAGAAAATCCAATGTTCCCAAACTCTTGTGCTTCTGGATTTTTCTGACCTAGCCAGGAAACAGCCTGAGTATCATAATGTTCTCTCTATGAGTTTATTCTCCCATATACATGCACTTGGGATCACATAGCATCTTATATTAGGTAAAAAAAAAAAAATGTTGGAATATGGTAAATCATCAGACCCAGAGAATTGGAGTAGAATGAAATACATTGACTTGTTAGCTAGTAAGCCTTTCGTGTCTCTCTAGAACCAGCACAGCAAAATTTTGTTCTGCTTTATGTTTCTATTTAGTGGGGAGGCAGAAGTATTTGAAGCTGAGTTCATAATCCTACATTGTAGTAGTCTGTCTACCTAAAGAAACAAAGAGTGTAACTCTCTAGTTCAGCCATGGTCAATCTTCTAGCACACACTCTTGTCCAAGACCAGCTAGTAAAATTTTATTGCCATGTTTTAACTTAAGCCAGGAATAGAAAGATTCATATTTCATGCTGTTAACTTTTAGAGTATGAGAGGAAGACTGTGTGTGTGTGTGTGTTTCTATGTGTGTATGCTCCTGTGATGTGGATACATGTGAGGATATGTAAACATAGTTTCATGTGCATGTCTATGGAAGCCAGAGATCCACCTCAGGGTCCTTCTTCAGGCATCATCCACTTATTTTGTTTTATGTTTTTTGTTTTTTTACACAGGGTCTACTACTGACCTGGAATTTGCCAGGAGGCTAGACTGGATGTCCAGTGAGGCCCCAGCAATCCACCTGTTTCCATCAGCCCAGTGCTGGAATTAGAGATGTAAGCCACTATACCTGGCTCTGGGCTCCAGCTCAGATCCAGCTTGCACAGCAAGGACTTTAACCACTGAGGATGTTCCCAGCCTGAGCCTTTGTCCTCTGCTCCCTTGCTGACTGACATTGGGCTTCTAAACCAATACTTTTCAATAATGTATTCAGTAGTTCCTCAGCAGTTCACATCCCTGAACCCATGGTCCTCAGAAGTTCGGTCCAACTAATGATGATGTAAAGGCAACCATTTTGATTGTTTACATCTCTTGGAATAATTTTAGCAATCAGAGGAAATGTATAATCACTGCTTATGAAAAAAGGGTACTGGTACTCCGAGGGTTCAACAGTCACTGATGCTCTGGAAGGAGCAAATGAGGGCAACTCAGAGAATTTTTCTCTGCAAGCTGGAAAATAGCCTTGTCTACTTCCTTTGCATATAGAAATTAAGGTTCATGATGGCTGTCACTGGATACTGGTATCCATATGTTCAAATGGCTAGGGCAATACTCAATTACCCCTTTAATGGTTTCTTCTCAAAAATCTTAATCTAATAAATTTAAATCATTTTTGAACCCTTTACACTTTTATCAAACTTGACCTATTACAGAAATGAAAGGGCAAAAATATGTAGTTAACCTCTGAAGATAAGCCTGTCTTATCTGCAATTCATCTAATATAATAATTTATCTCCAAGGAAACTTCTGACCTGGGCAGTAATTGCCTCTGCTTTTCAGACAGCAATGTTCTCTGCCCTGTGTTAATCAGAGATAATGGATCTCTCTGTGTATTTCTGCCCCCAATTCACACATGTGCATATCATTGCCAATAGTTAGTTGCTCACAGTGAATAACTTTGTCTTTTGGCCTCCAATCTATATGACCCAACCATTTCTGAATATCAGTTCAAGACCCTTCTTTCCCATGACACACAGGGACGTAAACCACATTCTGCATTCTGATATGTCAAAACAGTTCAGTCCTGCCCTGAGCCTAGTCCTGGCCCTTCTTTGACCATATCATTGCCTTGCATATCATCCATTTAAAGAAGCAATCTTGAGAAACCACACAAGAGAAAAGCCCTTATTCTTTGTCTCTGTTATATAACTGCTGAATGGCCTGGGCATAGTTACCATCATAAAACCTTCCAGAAAGAGCTTTACTTACTATTTTTATCCATTGCTTCTCCCATTTAGACTGTGGGCAAGTCAAGGGTGAAAATTTGGTCTACGTTATCACTGCCTTTCTGGATTTAGAACCATGTCCATGCCACAGGCTTTAATACACAAGCACATGGAGACACTCACTTCAAAATTATAATTAAAGCTTCTCACTAGATTTAATGTCTTCACATACAGCAGTTAGTGTCACATCCCAACTGTCTAGGTAGGAGAATACAGTGTTTGAAAATGGCTCCACATGGCTCCATATTGAAATCATAGAATTCTGGAGTTGCTTCTCATTTCGTTGAATATTCTTTGAAAATTCCTGATCTTGTCTTGACTGATCACCTTATCTAGATGCAAACTTTTCTGCATCTCATTAAATGATGCCAGGAATTGTCCTTGTGGTTATAATATAATTATATTATATAGAATGTCATTCTCCAGAGAACCTTCAGTGTGTCATTGCTGCATTCTGTGCACAGTGCTCACCTATTTAGAGCTTTTCTAAGTTCGACCTACACCATCAATGACGTCAGCATCCTTGCCTGCATCCAAGCCATAAGTTGGCCTGCTCTCCTTACCAAACACTAAGTAGTACAGGTAGATCCAACTTGCAGATAAACATGCCATGATCATATTTTGTGACTTTATCCACCTATTCCCTTTCTGAATTTGTATGTTTTTCTTATTTCTAAAAAAAAAAAAAAAAAAAAAAAAAAATGTGATATCTGGGCGTGGTGGCGCACGCCTTTAATCCCAGCACTCGGGAGGGAGGCAGAGGCAGGCAGATTTCTGAGTTTGAGGCCAGCCTGGTCTACAAAGTTGAGTTCCAGGACAGCCAGGGCTATACAGAGAAACCCTGTCTCAAAAAACCAAAAATAAATACATAAATACATAAATAAATAAAGAAATAAATAAAATAAATAAATAAAAAATAAAAAATTAACGAGTAGCTCTGATTTTACGGAATTGTTGAGGCTATTAAAGCACGGGGAAAAAATGGCACAAAATATGTTCAGTACTTCATCAATGCAATCATCTCATCAGCATTTTGGGTCTGGTAATCTTAAGAGCCAAGGCATGTGTTTCTATCTTTCTATTTTATACTCTGAATACACCATCAAGTCCGTTTCCCTAGAGTAGCTCTGTAATCAACCTCACGATCAAAACTAGATCCAGGAAGTATTGCAAAACAGCATGCTTAGTTGGGAAAGTGTTCTGACAGAGATAGACTTAAGGTCAGCCATGACCTCTAACTGTCAAAGAAGAGTGTCACATTAATTTCTTGGTGCTAGGATGGAGGAATGAATTGAAGACAGTGGAACAAGCAACACAAAGTATTCCCCCCCCGCTCCAGGATTCTGAAATGCTAGTGGCAGACATTGTTGAACTTGTCTGTTTTTAGCTTAGTAGAAAAAAGCCAACACAGAATGACAGAGAGAGGGAGGGGAGAAGAAAAGAACATCTTGGTCTACTCACTGTCTCCTGGGACCACAATTTGGTTTCAGTTCCTTTGACTCAACAAGAGCAGTTTCTCCACCTGACAACTGCATGGAGTACAGCCATAACCAAGGCTTCTCTCAGGCAGCCATGAGACCCAGCTAGTTTTATTTTGTGTCTTTGATTTGTATATGCAGCTCAGAATTGGTGAAATGTTTGACTTTGGCCATCATTTACTTATTGAGCATGAATTATGTACTGTTCAATGTACTAAAACCAAGGGGCACAGCATCAACAACCAAGGAGCTTGCAGTCTGTTAAAAAGAACATATACAGGAAAGAGCAGAATTTTAAAAAGAGATCAAAATCAGCCATGGTGGTCCATTCTTTAGTCTCAGCACTCAAGAGGTTGAAGCAAGTGGATCTCTTAATTTGAGCCCAGCCTGGTCTACATAAATGAGTTTCAGTCTGACAGTCCTAAACAACAAGACTCTGTTTGAAAAACAAAATAAAAAACAAAAATTAAAAATAATATCTGCAATTAAGACTAGTAAAGAGGAAGAAAGCAAAGAAATGAGGGAGAGACAGAGGGAGGCAGGGAAGAAGGGAGGACAGAGGAAGGAATGGAGGGAGGAAAGAAGATTCCAGTGGCATGTACACACTGCAACAGCAGTTGGGAGGCTGAGGTAGATGCAGCATCAGTTGTATGCCAGTCTGAGCTTCATATTGTGGCCCAGTCTTAAGGAAAAATCAAAAAATGAAAATAGAAAGAAATGGTAGAGAGCTCCTAGGCAGCCTACTGCAATTAAATATGTAGATAGTAATGAGACACAAGGCCTAGGGGGATGGTGTGTTGAGATATGAGTAAACTGTTGTGTCACAGTGTATGGGAAGAGCATGCTAGACAAAGAGAAATGAGTATGAGGGGAAAAGAGAGAGCAAACCTGGGTCCAGTAATGAGCTTGGAATATGCTGTGAAGAAAATGAAGACTAGGACCAGGAGATAGGGAGAGTAAGTTTGAGAAAAGACATGCATGTAGAGATCAAGGCACAGCCATGTCTAGGATTTTGGATCTCTTCCTAATTAAAATGGAAAACCTTTAGAGAATTTCTGAGCAGAGAGTAATATGGTTTAATCTGCAGATGATCAGGCTATGCTGGCAGGCACACAAGAGTGAAACGAGTTTCTTAGAAGGCTACAAGAGCAAAGACCACAGCGTGGTATGCTTTCAACAAGGTGTGGAAGGAGAACCTTTCCACACATGCTTTGGACCTAGTTCATGTTCTTGCTGCTAGGTAGAAAGCAGCTGAGGTTAGGGCATCCATCACCTGAGGAACTGGGATAAGGGAGCTGATTAGTGATCACTATAGTAGATGAGGCAGAAAGAGGTGTGGGAAGGGAAAGGTTGGGTCTAGGAGGATGTTGGAATTTTGACTTCTGTTAACATCTTGCTACAGCAGTTAATAGTCATTCTGACACATGAATCCAGACATTGGTAGACAGTTCAGGAAATATAGTTTTCCTGTTATTTCAAATTAATGGAAAATGAAAGAAAGAGAAATGAGCACGTGCAAAAACAAAAACAAAAACAAAAACAAAACAAAACAAAACAAAAACCTCTGAGCTTGGGAAAATAGGAAGATCAAGGCTAGATTTTTGAAGAGAAGAAACAAGTCACTGAAGATTGCAGCTAGTAAGTGAATGGACAGAAACTGAAAAATGTATTTTGTCTTCCTAACACAAGCATTAGAGTATGTTTGTAGCTGCAAATTCATGAGTAGACTATAGGGAAGTCTTAGTAAAGGGGTGTTCTAATATTACATATAAGATGTCAGATTTTTCACTGTGTATAGGATGTACAGATTCATGATTTCTATTTTTCTTACTTACAGAATGGTTTTTCTGTAAATATAATTCCATGTGCACATTCAACTAAAAGAAAGCTGTGGAATGAGAAATCCTTAAAGGGTGGCTACAAATATTCAGTTTACGTTCTGGAGTTTCCATTCTTTGTAACATCAAAATAATAATTTTAGCTAAGATAAAATGTAAATGTATTTAACTTGAAATGAATTATAAAGTTCAACATATAAATCAAGCAGGTGTCTCTGAATTATATCCACAACATTTAAGTCAGGCTGTATAGATTTGGTAGTAGAACTGGCTGTGGTGAGGTTTCCTGTACAGTTTGAAAACAAAGGAAACATTTTAAACAAATTAATGAAGCCAAAAATAAAATTGAACCAAGAAGAATACAATTGTTAAAAATTCTAAACCTAGAGCAGAACTGAAGCAAACTTAATTAATAGTATAGCCATACTGCTTGGGAAGGAAACAGAAGGAAGGAAGAAAACAACGAGCCAAGTAATTTGTAAACAATTATTTGGTGATATTTGGAAGGATGACAAACAATTGCACAGAATCCCTGGGCTCTCGGGAGAAATTCTGATGTTATTGTAGCTGTAATGTATGGAACTGAGTCAGTATACAAGCATGTCAAAGCTGTCAGGCTACAGGGATCTCATCATGGGAGAACAATCAAATGTGGATAGGGGAGAGTAAGAAGAAATGCCTATGAAGATGGTTTTACCTAAAGATAATCAGAATGAGTTCAGAATACCCAGAAAGTATAAAAATATATGCATGGATATAGATTTTTTCACATATGTATGTTGATATAAGTATATGTACTTACATGTTTGTGTTTGTGCATGGGCATATATACATTACTATATTCTGGTGAAAGGGTCATAATATATATATATATATATATATATATATATATATATATATATATATATATATATATATATATATATGGCAGGGACCACATTTTTAGCTCCACCAACCAAAGACATCGCAAAAATTCTTGCGATACAACTGAATGGATGTTGTGACAGCTTAGTATATCTTTTCAAGCAAAACTAAGAAAAAAGATCACTAATATGGTTGGTGAATACCATAAAGACATTAAAAAAAAAGAATAAATGAGACCCTGATGGTCAAATGTGTACAATTTGACAACAAAATAATCATGGCAACAAGCAATTACAAGTCATGAGTTAAAAAAAAAAAAAAAAGCTAGAAATTCCCTGATCCCAGCAATGTAGATAGAGACATAAATACACCAGTGTGAAAGGAAAGATTCCTTGGCCTGTAATAGCTGGGGAACTACATGTGTGTATAAACGAAGTATCACAGTTGAAAGATGTTTTTGCAAGATAAACACTTGCTAAACTTCACAATAAAGATTAGGTTAGACAAGAATATCAGTATTATGTCAGTCCAAGAAATTTTGTTGTTGTTGTTATTGGGAAGTTGTCACTATGTGATGGGAAATTGCAGGCAATGCCTCAAAAAAGGCAATAAATTAGACATTGTTGTCACAAGGCAGGTGAGTGTAAGAGCCTTTCCACATGGTAGCACGGGAGGAAGCAACACTTTTGCAAGACTGCTGCAGAAAATGTCTGACCACCCCAAACAGGAGGCGAACCAAAAAAAATGTCTGACCACCCCAAACAGGAGGCGAGCAAAAAAACAAAACAAAAAACAAAAACCCAAACAAACCCCAAAACTGACCAAACAGAAACATGCTAGCAAAATTAAGCATGTTACGGGTAACAGTTACGTTCATTTTTTTAAATAAGGTATCAGAAGAGAAACTTTCCCCGTAAGGAAATAATAAGTGCTTGAAATATATCTGTTTACCCGGGTTTGAACCTTATACAATTTATTCATGTACCAACACACTACATGCAAATTTTATACATCAGTTAAAATATATTTAAGTTTTATGAAAAATTTAAAAGGCAAAGAAAAAGTATTGGTGAAAAGATCATACGCTTTGAATCCTTCAGTTTTACCCAAGATAATGGCATGAAAATATCCCAAACTAAACAGAGTGGATAGACAAAGCACTCAGCGCTGAGTCAGTTGCAAGGTGTAGTAACTGTGAAACTGCCAAGAACATAGGTCTTGAGTTCTTTAACAGTAAAATAAAATAACTATGTGGAGAAGTACATATGCTAATCATCTGGAATTATCCATTGCAAGTATACACACAATTCAAAACCATATGTTGTGCACAATAAATATATGTGATTTTATTTGCCAATTAAAAATAAAAAAGAGAACTATCAACTAAATGGGATTATCAACTCTAGATTGAATTGGTTACTGGAAGGATAACATTATAAAGGATATTATTAAACAACAAAACTAAAATAGGGACAGAGATTCCATAAAAATGGACTGTCAGTAAAGACTTATGGAGTAGATTATTGTATCTATCTGCTGGTGTACTTACGATTATTGCACATGGAAGGAAAGGGCCTTGTGCTCAAAACGTCAAAACAAAATGAATAGAGTACAGAGAGAAAGAAAGATGGGGGACTGACTATGAAACAGAGTATGATACACAGATACCTTTTTAAGTATTTCATGACACTTTGGGATACACACACACACACACACACACACACACACACACACACGTATATGTATATAATCCCTTTTCAAGGAAAGGTCTTACTTTATATCCAAATGTGGCCCTGAACTCATGATGAAGCCTGGCCAGCCTCAAAAAACAAAACAAAACAAAACAAAACAAAACAAAACAAAACAAAACAAAATTATAACAATTCTCTTGCTTCAACCTCTTTCATGCTGGGATTGCAGGTGTGAATCACTCTACTCAAATTATAACTTTGAAAATTAGTAAAAGTTGCGGGTGAATATTTGAAAAAGATAATTTTTCTTTTCTTGGCAGCATTATCACAGAGAATGCTTTGGTTGCTTCTCTCATTCAGATCTTTCTGCCATGAAAGGAAAGGATGAATAACTTGCTTAAAATTATTTTCTTGTGTAAAGGCAAATCGAATGAATAAGGTGTGCTGATGAATTTTTATACTATTTATTCAGAGTCAGAACAAGCTGTAATGTTTTTTTTCTGGACCACATGACAGCACTTGCTTTCAGGGTGAAAAGAATGTTTGAGGATGTGGTAGCAACAGAATAGAGCACACGTGAGAGCTCCCAATGAGAACGTGCAGGAGAAATGTCAGTGAGGAGGAAACTCACTCCAGTCCAGGTACCCACACCAACACGGCAACTTCATTCTCACCTGCTGTTGTCAATTCTGAAATTAAGTATTAACTATAATGTCATTTCCCCTTAAATTTGGATTTAAAAATAAAAAGTATTTGCTGCAATAATATTAAAAGTAAAAATATATAAAATAAAAAGTAAAACTTTTTTTCAGTTCAGGTTTCCAATGGTTGAAAGAAAATTGTAAGGAATACAGACAACATCAAATCTAAGGACCAAGGTTTAGTTCATGGAAAATACTAAACACAAACAAACAAACAAACAAACAGACAGACAGACAAAGCCAATAACAAAAATAAATAAAAACTAAACAGCATTGATGCCAGGCTAGTGAAGGAAATGTAACAGTCAATCTTAAAAGAAAGTTTATACTTTAAAGATGTGAACATCAGGAAATAATGCATTTAACTGTTTCTCTACAGCTCAGATGTATAAATTGGAACTATATGTCATTAATATTGAAAAGATAGACACATTTAGGAAAAGAATAGGCTTTCTTATGTCTTTATTTTTACACAAATAGTTTCATAAATTGATATTCACATTCTTTCTTTGCATCTACTTGCACTCTTCATTTTTGTACATATAATTATTTTCCCATTTGTTCAGGGAGATATATATTAAATTTAGATATGCTACATTTGGCACTTACTTTTAAGTTATACTAGTAAAACCTGAGGCTATCCAAGGTGTAGGACATGCATTTGGCTTTGAAAAGCTAGAAGATCCAACTATTCTAAAGGCAGAAGATTTTTATTTCTTTTAATCTGCATACATTTTATATTCTCCTAGACAGCTAAATTTCTTCTTCTTAAACATAGAATAGTGGTTAAATGAAGGAAAAACAAAACAAGAAAGAAAAAAGAAATAAATGAGGCAGAAAGAAAGAAAAGGAAAGGAAAGGAAAGGAAAGGAAAGGAAAAAAGGAAGAAAAGAAAAAAAGAAAAAGAAAAATAAAAGACATAATGTTAGAACATGTTCTTTTGGAAATTACATATATATATATATATATATATATATATATATATATATATATATATATATATTAGTGTTTTCAAGTAAAATCATTTTTAAAAGTGCACTTGGTTACTGGCTAGGATTGGATAACATTCATGACAAGCAGATTACTCTCTTTCATAGTAGACAATCTGAGGACTGCCAGATTGTAAGAGAGACACCTACTTGCTGTGAACTTAATCAGCGTCTCCTCCAGGGTTCCATCATCTCTCATATCCCTAATGTCGCTCCCATGTGTTCTTAACAACCGGGGCTTGTTAATATTTGCTATAAAGCAGATATGCACTTTCAATAACCATTCTTACAATTGTGTCAAGAAATCCAGTGAAACATAAATACATGTAGGTATCAAAATTTGTTTCCCAGAAATATATAACGAACAATGTTCTTTCCAACTCCACCTTAGACATTTTTGGTTCCTGCACAGATTCTAAGTGCTCTGCTTAAATGAGTTTCTGAAGAAACACAACTCTAACATTGAGCACATGTCCCTTGAACATTCACACGTCTCCTGGAAACAACCAGTCAAGCGCTCATATTTCCCATCCGTAAATAGATTGTTTTCAAAGAAGAAATTCTAAACTTATTTTCCACAATCTAGAAGCAGGCTGCTAAATCAGACATAATAATTCACAGCAACAACAAATCTGCCCTGCCAAGAAGACAGCATGTTCTCTAGAGCCTTGGCCTGCTTTTACTGCCCTGAGTTACAGAGGTGATCAACTTACTCCATAATTTTTCTCATGGTTCTTATCCAGTATGAATTGTGATGTCGCATTTTACATAGCACACTCACAATAATCAGTAGTTAATGATACCAAAATGTCTTATGATTAAAAGTATAGATATTTGAAAATATGGATATTGATAGGCTTTGAAATACAATTGTTACATTAACATAACCAAGTTCAGATAAAAGTATTATTGGGTTAGTATGCAATACGTAAAGATAAAGAGGCACCATGTTATCAGGCTCTATGCTACCAACTTATTCTGCATTCTAGTTAGAAAGTCTAACTCCCATTATCAACTACTTTCCTGAATTTATAATGCTAAATATTTGCTTTCCTGAACCATTATGAGAAGACAGTGACTCTGGTCAGGGCCCAGTGTGTGGAAATGGTTTTAAACAGGACATAGGTACCAGGAAGTGCAAGGACACTAGCAAGATATCACTGTTTCTTAGCACCGTGAAAACAAGACCCAGTTAGAAACGAGATATTGTCGAGTTCCTTTACTGGAGGCCATGATTGCCTCTTTTAAAATTAAAATTAAATGTACTCTCAGGCTGGATGTTTCTTTTAGTAAATCTCAAAAAGTGAATTCGGGCTGTGTGTCATTTTCATAAGCTGTTTAAGTTTCTTAAGTTTTCACTGGCAAGCTATGCGAACCCCACGTGGGTAACTGAACAGTGCTCCTGAGTGCCATTGTTCTTTCTAAAATTGTGTTTCTTAACTTCAGTGTGGTGGAATAATTTTAGAAAACTTAAAGAAACCATGGACTGCTACAAGAAAGACTGTTAAGTTTCTATATTTGAATATACAGTTAAATATAGTTAATGTGGACAGGCAGCTTCTCAGACTTGTCCAAATTGGACGATTCTTTTTTTTTTTAGGACGCCGTTTTAGAATCTGACTCATGAAACCAGCGTAGTTTGATTCGTAACTACTAATATGAATTATTTCCGTTTTCTTTTTTACTCTATTAAGTTTTATAAATGCAAACTGCTCTTCTAAGGAAAGTTAGATTTTCTTATTTAGATTTTAAGATTATGCACTTGATTTACATTTCAAATCACTTTTAAAAATTAAAGTACCATAATGTAATAAAATGAAACAGTAATCCCAAATGCTACATGTTAAACAACACCATTTTATTGTATGTGAAAAAATAGAAATTTTTTAAGGAAAAATATTCAATAAATAAAACATAAAAAGAATAGAAGAGACATGAGAGTATTTATGAATGTCAGAAATCAACTTGTGGGAGGAAAAAATAAACATTCAAATTTATTAATAACACAAATGTTTATACTAGAGTTAGCTGTGTGGAGGGTTACCTACAAATAAGGAAGATAGAATTTTATTTTTCAGCTAAAGTAACTTTCAGATCAAAAAGAACTTTTTTTTGCAGCTTATTAAAAGCTTAAATGTGAGGTTAAAGCCGGTTAAACTTTTGTCATTAAAAAAAATTACTATTTATATGAGAGACTTTCACAGGCTTGTTTGTAATTTGGACAGCATCCATATCATTATATTATTGACATAGCAACAGGACTATGAATAATAAACTGCAGGGTAACAAAAGACACGTTATTCTTACCTCTGGGCCCCATTTACAGCTGCCTGTCTATCTGCTCCGTTGCTGATGAGCGACCACTTCAGACAGTTGTGTTTCCTGCCAGACTCTCTTTGCAAGTAGCAAATACATAGAAGCTTTGCTCTACAAAAGGATAGTGCACAAAAAGAGGAAGTTGCGAAATACCAGTCATTATGCCTTATAAATCCTACAAAGAAGACAAATGATTCACAAGCCCCTCATAATCGTGGAGACTGAGCTATAATTTGTGCATCTCTTCATATATAATTAATGCATATACATATTTACTTACATTTAGGGAAGACCAGCTATTGACATGTAAACTCCGTCAAGCAATGCTCACTTGTAAGGAAATAGTTTCTTATGCCTAAATGATACTTAGAGAAAAAAAAAAATACAGAACCAGAAAAAAAAATATATTCTGTTGTGGGAGATGGTGGAACTGACACGTGCAGTGTAAAGTTGCTTTTTAAAATCTAATTAAAGTTATTGGAGTTTGACTTTGGTACGCATCAGACTACTGGAGAAAGGAGATGGAGGAGGGAAGGAAAGAACACTTAAGCTAGCATGCTTTCTCAGAATTGGGGTAGTGGTTCTTTACCTGTAAGTCTTACACTTCCTTTCTCATGGCAGTGGTCTGTTACATATAGATAAAGCACTGTAAGAGTGAAACTTACTTATCCACCATCTCTCACGACTTCAGCCACAAGAGTGAAAAACAGGCCCAGATCTTGTATTGCTAAACACGAAGATGGTGCATTTTCTTACCAATTAGAAGAGTAAACAGAACCAGCTAAAGAAAGATGGCTGAAAAAAAAACAAACATGTCTACAAATATTTTGCAGAGCTAATGAAAGCAAAAACTATAGACAACATCAAATAAAAAGTCCCTCTATGCAGATAGTCATGCATATTTCATATATACATACATAGATGCATACTTCCCTCTGGTTCAGTCTGACAAATAATGAAAGCCAAGGGGTAGCCAACTGGTAGCACTCCCTCCCACCTTCCCTTGCTTATTGGGGAAGAAAGGGGGTGGATTGCAAGAATAACACAAGAGTTATGCAAAGCTTTATATACTGCAAGAACCACTTTCTGGATTTTAGAAACCATCATCCTGAGGGTATAACACCACATTTTCTTTCTTTTTTTTTAAATATCTGAAATTTATTTCCTTTCTTTGTAGATAATAGTTACATCATTCCTCTCTTCTGTTTGCTTCCTCTAGACCTTCCCATACCCCTTCCTTGCTCTGTATCAAGTTTATGGTCTCTATTAATTGTTACATGCACATACATGTATTTAACATATATCTATAAATACTTAAATATTATCTGCATAACATCATTTGTATGTTTTCAGGGCTGACCATTAGGTATTTGATAACGAATTCTTGCATTATTTCCTGAGGAGGTTGATTTCTCGAGCTGTCAAGCTACCTTAGTTGCCTGGAGTTCTTTGTGTATGATCACAGTGGCTAAATCTACAATATAACTCTGCACCCAAGGCTCAAACATCCTTGCAGAAGAGAGCCATAAAGATTGTAAAATAGAAGATCAGGGAGTTTGCTGAGATAGTATCTCCTGGGAATGTCAGAAGCTACATCCATGAAGTCTTACCACCATAATTGCCCAAACATGAGTAGAGCAAAGACAATAATAAATATGCTAACATGGAAGGAGAAAAGCCCCAGAGGTCTTAATGCTATATCCCAAGCTTCATATTTAACGGTGTGCCAAAGGACAGATGCATCGGTGAATAACTAAAAATGGAAATATTTTTCATCTTATTACACATGCATTTTATGTAATTTGGCAAGAAGTAAAATAACTGAAACAAACTAAGACAGTTTCCTGTAATGAAATATCACACAAAGAAAACAAAAACAAAAGATACAAATAGTAATAAACCTAAGTGTCATCACATAAAATTTGATTTGAATTCATTAGTGAAATACAGACAGAATAGTCCCTGGAGTAAATGCCACTGCTGAGATATTCATTATTAGTTAGTTTTTTTGTTTTTTGTTTTTTTGTTTTTTTTGTTTTTTTTTTTTTTTTTTTTTTTTTTTTTTTTTTTTTTTTTTTTTTTTTTTTTTTTTTTTTTTTTTTTTTTTTAACCATGATTTTGGAAGTATAACATCAGAATCATTTAGGCCTATAGGCCCAGTCTTACTGCCTCAGCATCTGTGGATATAGTAGTGTCCCCTCATCTGTGAGTTCTCTGTCTAAGGTTTCAATTACAAGTGTCTAGACACAATTCAACAACATTATGTGGAAAACTATGGAAATGATACATTGTGATGGGTTTTTGTTTGTTTGTTTGTTTTTGTTTTTGTTTTTCGAGACAGGGTTTCTCTGTATAGCCCTGGCTGTCCTGGAACACACTTTGTAGACCAGGCTGGCCTCGAACTCAGAAATCCGCCTGCCTCTGCCTCCCGAGTGCCAGGATTAAAGGCGTGCGCCACCACGCCCGGCCTTAAAATATTTGTAGACCAGGCTGTCCTCGAACTCCAGATCCTCCTGCCTCTGCCTCCTTCAGCAAATCCTACCAGCCGGCGCCACCAGGACCTGTGTGATGGTTTAAATAGGTATGGCCCCCATGAACTCATGTGTTTGATGTTTGTTTGGCCATAGGAAGTGGCACTGTGAGGATTAAGTGTGGCCTCGTTAGAGTAAGTGTGTCACTGTGGGGGTGGGCTTTGAGGTCTCCTATGCTCAAGCTATACTCAGTGTAGCACACAGTCTCCTGTTGCCTATGGATCAAGATGTAGAACTTTCTGCTCCTTCTCAAGCACCATGTATGCCTGCATGCTGTGATGCTTCCCACCATGAAAATAATGGACTGTAAACCTCTGAACTGTAAACCATTCCCAACTAAATGTTTTCCTTTACAAGAGTTGCCATGGTCATGGTGTCTCTTTACAGCAATAAAACCCTAACTAAAACAGATATATATTTTAAATCGCCAGAATTCTGTGCATGATGAAATCCAATGCCAGACTCCCTCTATGTGCCTAGTGGACCCACATCGTGGGCACTACCTACCCACACTCAATTATTATCCACTTTGTTTCTTAGTGCCCCTGCCACACTGTCTTAGGACCTGTACTTAAGTGACCGTTTTACTTGATAACGACCCCAACATTCTAGAATAGTGATGCTCTACCCACTTTAATGTACCAAGAGAAGCCATGAAGGACTCCTTCAAAAGGAAAAGGTGTACACTCTTGGAAATTCAAGAAGAAAATTCATCTCATGGTGATGTAATTAATGTTCATGGTAAGGACACAGAAAACACTCACTGGCATAAGTACGGTTTGGTGCCCATTGCTCTCATGCTTCTGCTGTGATGAAATCTTGAAATATTTTCCATTGTAGATAATGGAAGTTATGTCTCTTTCCCATCATCAGTACTCTGTCCCTTCTGTCTAGAAGGTGAGTATTTATGCTTCTGTGCATTCATTTTAGCGACTACGCTTGAGGTTCTGCCAGCTTCCCAACTTTTGCTCTGTCTAACTAAGCCAGCCTACTGCTCTCTTTTTCTTCATCTTAATTTTTTGAGGTAATTACCAACACTGTTTTCTCATGCCTTTCTTCTATGTTTGTATCAAATGTAACATAGATTTCACCATGTTAGCATGTTATCTGTACCTTTTGGAGCCATCAAGTGCATCCACATTTTTTGGAACCATTAGCTCTTAGCCTTCAGCACTTTCTCATCTGTGAACACCGAACAACAATTTGCCCTCCCTCACTCCCTGTGTGCCCTAGAAACCACCATTCTATTTCCAGGACTTGACTATTCTAGGTACTATACTTAAATGGACTCACATGGTCTTTGCTCTCCTGTGTCTGGTTTATTTCATTTACGTTCATAAGTATCTAGCCTCTGTCCAAGTTACTTTCCTTTCTCAAGGTTGGCCAGAGTTCTACTGTGTGTATATGCCACATTTCGTTCATCAGTCAGGGGACAGTGGGTTGTTTCTTCCCTTGGGGTGTTATGGAGGATGTTGTGCAGTTATCTGGTTGAGTCTCTGCTTCCAGTTCTTTTCGGTACACACAAATTGATATCATCTTCTATTGCCACAGTTAATGTTTGGAGGAAGTGGAACACTATTAAGTTTATTCATGTTGCACTGTCCTTCTGCATTTGAATTCTTGCTTCCTCTTATTCACCAAGTCTCCTTGCTAGTCAGGAAATGAGCTCTGTTACCAAACTGCAAACACATTAAAGGCCTCTCTTGCCACTGCTTTTCAGCACATGCCCTCTACTGACCACTTCCTCTCTCTCCCTGGAAGTTGAGTTTCCATTCTGGGCTTCCTCCTCCCCTTCCTCCTCCCCTTCTCTGAATGGTGCATCAACTTCTCTGATTTTCTCATAGGAGTTTCTAGCTGTGTAGATGCTGCTTTTTCTCATAATTTAGTCTGATAAGTTGTCTCATCACACTGTATTTCTACTTGAAGTTTCCATTAGCAAATAGTAATAAATTCTTAATCTTTCCCTTCAGAATGAATGTTTTCCTGAAGAAGTTTTGATGTTACAAAATCCTAGATGTGTCCATGTAATGTGGAAGAAAATAAAATCAAAGATCTGCTTCCTACTATTCATTAAGCAAGGCAACCATTATTTCTGTGTCACTTCCTCGTCTGTAAAGGAGGGCCTTAAATATTCACCTAAAATATTATTGGAAGGTTACAAAACAAAAAGTACTTTCTTAAGGAATATAGACATAAAGACAAAAGTCCATTCAAATTTTTCCATTGTTTTGCTACCCATGATGTAAGTTGTATGATCAATTGAATATGCATATCTTGGTTTTAGCCATAGCACTCAGAATACACCCTATGTCATATAATGAATATATTTGATCCCTGTATCCATTTCCCATCAAATTATATCTATAAACTTATAACGTATACCAAATTAAATTCTTTTGTGAGATTATTTAAAGTACCTTAAAATATCACTGCATGTTTTGTCACTGTATCTTTTAAACCATAATTTGAAGATATTTCTAGAGGTGTGTGTGTGTGTGTGTGTGTGTGTGTGTGTGTGTGTGTATGTTCACATGTGGACATCTTTGTATAGATATACATAAATGGTTACATATTGGTTAACAATGTATGATTTACTCAATACCTTTGTACCTTACCTTTGAGACAGGGTCTCTCACTGAACCTAAAGCTAACTGATTAAGCTAGAGTAGATGGCCTGAAAGCTTCAGTGCCCTTGATGCCCGGTGCAGGTCCATCTATCCCTTGTACATGGGATTTTATCTCTGGAGGTTGAGTCTTGCCAGTTTGCAGGGTAAGCACTTTATCAATTGAGTCCCCAATCCCTGCAAAACATACTTTGAATGAATTTATATATGGAATTCTTTCATTGACTGAACTCAATACAATTCCAAATAGTGCCAAAGACATGAATAGAATCATGAAGGCCTCCCTTTTTTTTTTCCCAGCCAGGTATTGGAAAAAGGATTATCGAACCATCTGTATATAAATGTTATTTGTCCATGCTAAGCCACCTAGTCAAAAAAAGTGTTAGAAGTATAAATTGCCATTAATTTTTGTTATTCCATATTGCTGCTAATATTTGACATAATAAGACATTTATAGAGTTGCCACTCTGTTGGGTCAAGAAGAGATGTCTTAAAATTTTTTAGTTTAGCTTCCTAATCCAAATATAATTAGATCATATTTTAACATTACAGGCGTCTTCACTGCATATGCTGCATACACAACTACCATTTCATAGACGGCTCATTTGCTTATCTCACTCATTTGTGTCTTGGATATTTGTCTGATTCTTATCGACTGGAAGGGTTAACAGGTCATTCCATATTAGTGTGTTGTATTCATACCTTCTGATGCTGCTATAATTTTAGAGCTTTCTTACTTACAATTGGAGCCTTGTGAGATAACACTTATATCCTTTGATAATATCCTTGCTCTCTGGGGCAAGATACTTGAACCAACTTTGTATATTTTCTTCCTAATACCTAAAGTTAGTTACTTCTCTAAAGAACCATGGTGATTTTATGGAACAACAATTAAACCCCTGTGTAACTTATTACTGCTGAGCTATTGATAGCATTTGGATTTATTTTGCAATAAATAAATCAATATTTAACAAGGGAATTAGAGATGTGACTTATTGTAAAGAGCTCTTGTAGAAGATCCAGGTTTAATTCCCAGCACCTGTGTTGGATAACCTAGATCTGGCACCTCTGTTTGAAGTAATATTAAAGATTTGTAGAAAGTCATTCATCTACTTTATTTTTTTTATGTGGAATTTTGTAAGGACTAATAAAAATCAAATCAATGGGCATAAAATCCACGAATAGTCTTTGTGCCCTTTATCATCCTGTTCTTTGGGCCAGAAGCTGACTCTCCATTCCTTACCAGGATGCCTTATCCTCTTCCTTCTGGCTGATTTTGTCCATTAGAAACATGAGCATTTGGTGTGGGTGAATTTTGAGTACCTGTATCTTCATATTTCTGCTAGTGAATATATTCAAAAGTGACTAGATTTGTCCTCCAGTCCCCAGTTTGTTTCTATTCCTTACTATGATTCTGTCTTAGTTCCCATAGCGTGGAACTTTCTTGATGTTCATAGTTGAGATGGGACGGACTGTCTGCCCAGCCTTGTGTACTACTCATCATGCCACTAGCTCTAAGTTCCTTCTCTGAACACCGAACTTGTTATTTTTAAGTGTACTACTTCAAGAAGACCTCATTCAGTGTGTATAGTCACATTGGGATGCAATCAAATTGCAGTATAATTTAACACATCAGAAAGTATACAGTTTCAGGGAAATCCAAATGTGCAAGGTTAGGGAGGTATGCTAAGTGCATGGTAAACAATCACTTAACTAAGTAAATAAAAAGTAAGATTATGTGGATATTTGGAAGGGACGATTAAGGTGGACAGTATATGCAGTCAGAGAAAAGGTGTAATATTCACCATGTGATATGAAGCATGCTATTTAGGCCTTATCAACTTACAGACTGGTAAAAGCATTGGCAAACGAGTACTGCAGATATAAGCAAGAGTGCCTATGTAAGATGCAAAAGAAAGGGCTTAGAGCATCCTCTGAAAACAACCGAAGAAATCCAAACATGAACACAGAGCTCAGGATTGTTTCCGTGCTTAGCAAACAGGCTCTAGTTTTTTTCCCACACCCCAAGAAAACATAAGGAGACATAAAGAAAGAACTCCCAGTGTGTTAGCTATGGGCATCAGCACAGCACGGTTCAAACCCATTACTGCTTGTTCCTTGCAGAGAATCTCCGAGATATTTCTCAGAGAAGCAAGTCCTTGCTGGATATGTGCCGAGGTGTGGTGCTTCTAGAACTTCTTAGTATTGTTGTAAACATGTAATTACTGTCTGCAAATGAATAAAATATTTTCTCTTTGCCAAAGCTCTGACTGGTTCAACAATAATTGTATGATCCACGCCAACAAAAAAGATACATTACTAGAAATCCATGATCTTCTTTTAGGAAACTCTGAGGAGCCATGGCAACAGGAGAACCAGAAAGAGAAAGAAGATTAAATTTTAAATAAACAAGTGACATGAATAACTACAAAGTATTTTATTTAAGCTAATAGTATAACAGTGTAATGATATTTAACAATAATATAAAAATGTAATAATAGGTAGAAATACACACAATCATGTTATTTCCACCTTTAAATATAAATTTAAACCACTTAAAATTAAACCCAATAAAAACGTCAATATTTAATCACACCAGCCTCATTTCAATTGCTCAGTAGCATCAAGCGGCATTAGTCTGCACTGTCATTTCTAGAGTATATTAAGAATCAGCTGAGAAAAGATGCAGGACAAAATTTTGTTCCAATGAAAGGAAGCTAGCAGCTACAGCATCCTTAAAGGTTTGGGTTCCTTACTTAGATTGGCAATTATGTCATTCCCTAGACTCCTGTTGTATACTTAAGGATTTTTATGAACAACAATGCTCACACATTTAGAGTAGGATAACCAGGAATCTCATCTTACATTCTCTATTGTATTCTTTCTGACATGCTGGATGTTGCACCCACCATATCAGTGAGCTACACCCTAGCTGGGCAATCTTATGCTGAGTAGGGTTCTCTCAATACTTTCTTTTGTCCATGTTAATACTTGGAACATTCCTATCACAGACATGTTATATATAAACATATTACTTATTCATCCAAAAATTGCTGTTCCATCCGGGATCCTCATCATTGTAGGATATCAAAAGTTATGTTTGTATAATAGGACCATTAAATTAGAAATGCAAATAATATTTGTTTTAGTCTTATAACATATATAGTATAGATAATATACAATTTTTAATTTGGTATACTTAAATGTCTTTAAATTAAGGAAGACCAGAGTGTGGATACTTCATTCCTCCTTTGAATAGGAAACAAAATACCCATGAAAGGAGTTACAGAGACAAAGTTTAGAGCTAAGATGAAAGGATGGACCATACAGAGACTAACCCACCAGGGATCCATCCCATAATCAGTCACTAAACTCAGACACTATTGCACAGGACAGCAAGTGTTTACTGAAGGGACCCTGATATAGCTGACTCCCACAGAAGTGGATGCTCACAGTCATCCATAAGAGGGAGCACGGGGCCCACATTGGAGAAGCTAGAGATAGAACCTCAGGAGCTGAAGGGGTCTGCAACCCTAGAAGAGGAACAACAATATGAACTAACCAGAACCCCCAGAACTCGTGTCTCTAGCTCTATATGTAGCAGAAGATGGCCTAGTCAGCCATCATTGGGAGGAGAGGCCCTTTGGTACTGCAATCTTTTTATGCCCCAATACAGGGGAACACCAGGGCCAAGAAGCTGGAGTGGGCGGGCAGGGGAGCAGGGAAGGGGGAGGAGGAGGGGGAGGGGAGGAGGGGGAGAAGACTTTCGGGATAGCATTTGAAATGTAAATTAAGAAAATATCTAATAAAAAATTGAAAAAAAGTCTTTAAATTAAATTTTCTGATCGACACTTCATTTTTTATTTTTGTAAATATAAAATGATTTAAGAATGTAATAATTTTTATTCTGGAAATTTTGTTAATTTTTAATCAAATGTATATATAAATTCTAAGTTCTAGAATTGCTTTAGAAAATGAATTATACTTTCAAAAATTCAAATTTCTCCCCTTCACTTCTTTGCTAAGAACCACTTTTTTTTTTTTTTTCCGTAAAAGCATTTCAAATAACTGAGCAGATTTTTAGATAGTAAGTGAAATGTTCCCCTTCTGCCAGCTGGATGAAGAGAGGTTTGTTAATTCTATTGTAAAACAACAACAAAAACTCTGATATGTGTGCATAACAAATAATCTACACAACACAGTAGTATGTACTGCAGACTAGGGATCAGGTCAAGAAAAATAGGACCCAAGGGGAAGCTGTAAAATATATTACTCTTACACTGAGAGGATTATGCAATAGCCCTCAGTGGCAGCCACAGCAAGCCAGAACCAACAGTGAAATTTTGAGATGCTTTCATAATCAGAGATCCAGGACACAGAGGTGCCATTAGTGTGTGTGCATTTGCCATTAGTGTGTGCAATGCCATTAGTGTTGGAAGCTCTCATAGCATGATACATTAGCTTTAAGCATTTGCTTTTGTTTGTTTATTTGGAGCTGTGGTGAAATTTGCATTTGGAAAAAGGCAGATTCACAGTAACACATTCTAGAATGATGTAGTATTTTTAAGTGGGAAAGCAGTTCTATGTTTATTGAAGGCAGATGCCTTTCTCAATTGTATTAACTATTTTTGACATTTGAAGACCAATTCTGACAGTAGATGGTAAATATAGTCTACCATCTGGCCACTCCAGACAGCCTTTGGACAGTCATTGTGACATACTGAAGAGCTTTACAATGTACTATTTTGTTGTAAAACATGAAGAAATTGAAGCTTAATGTATCCTTTTCTTCCACAAAGCCAATTGCCAGCAGTTACACAGCTTTTAAAAAGCTTCTAAGACACCACTTCTGTTCTATGGCTACTGAAACTTCACAAACTTATCAAAACTCTAATTTATGGCACATGCCAAAGAAAGTAATCCATCATTCTACATTTAACTAACTCAGTGGCTTCTGCAGTTTGTTTTTTTAACTGTCAGGATAATGTACTGTGCCCTGAGGAAACCTATTTATGAGAGAATGTATGTGCAAATTCATAAATGTATACACAAACACTATAATATACAAATATGTGTATCAAGCCATTTATCTATATGTATACATCTATATTTAATCTATCTAGCTATATTATGGTTGGGAGCTATAGAATGTGGTCATCATAAAAGTTTGGAAATCCAAAGACAAACTGTGAAGGCTAAAATTTATTGTTTATTTCAATGACTTGGGTATAATTACTTCTCTATATGGAGATATATTCTTCTAGACACATCTATATTTATATAATCTATATCTGTATCTATACCTATCTATATGTCACCTAGATTAAAATTTTAAATTTGAGATTTTATTATTTTCTTTATTATATTATAGCAGAATCCTATGAACTGACTTCCTACTTTTTAATTATTTATAGAGCAGAACAGATAATATCTAAGGAGAGGGCCACTATAAGTTTGGTAATACTTCAAATTCTTTTCATAGGGTATGGTTTTAGCTCAGGTAGAGCACCTGTCTGTCACATACACAGCTCTGATTTTAATTCCAAGTACCTCACAACATTTTTCCCAACCAGTTTAAACATTGAAACAGTAATATGTATTCTTTTATAGAACATCCCATAAAATGTATGCAGATTTATAATGTATACATATATGTTATTGATAATCTATACATATATTATTTATAATAGACATATGTTTCATTATATATATATATATATGTATATATATATATATATATATATATATATATATATATATATATAAAATGTGTGAGTGTGTGTGCGTGTGTGTGTGTGTATGTGTGTGTGTTCTGCCAGTTGAATGATGGTATGTTTGTTATTTCTTCTCTTTTATTCTTTTTATTTTTGAAGGTCTTATAATTTTTTTTTAATTTTTTCATGTGAAAGGCTAACATGATTAATTTCCCTGGGTGATAGAGTGTTGAATAATCCTTCCAAGATCTTTTAGTCCAACTTACTGAAGCCCATGTCCTCTGTATACTGCCAGAAACAATGACAGCACAAGTTCAGACCTTACCCCCAGATCAGACCGTGGAGGTTGGAGTAGACACATCATGAGCAAAACCCTTGCCAAACGTCATTGGTTTGATTCCAGAAAAAGATGGTGGTGAGCCCATATGCCTTCAGATGTCCAATAGGGAAAAAGTTGTTATTTCTATATTAGGAGACACAAGAAAATAAACAAAATAATATGGGTGCACTGCACACAGTGTGCACAATGCAGGAACATGTGCCACAAAGTGGGGATCAAAACAAGGAATACAGTGTCTAGGAAGCAGTGTTACACACACTTACACACAGAGGGTCATGCCCTTGGTGGCAGTCATAGCAAGTCAGAGCCACTGTTCTCTCTTTCTCTGTCTCTCTCTCCATTTCACACACATGCACAAGCACACACACACACACACACACACACACACACACACACACACACAGACATTAAGGCTATATAATGATTTGGATATGATTTTATGATTTGAAAGTCCTTTATAAAAACTATGACTCACAAACGTAGAGCTACTGATTTAATATTTAACAAGTCAAGCCTGAGTGACTATATATGTTGCTCTGTGTTCCAGGCAACTTCAATTGCCAAAGCTTCTGTTGTTAACAAACACACAGAGTATCTATTCTAAATGAGGATGGGCCACAGCTTGCAAGAGTCAAACTTGGAAGTCTGCCATTATGTGACTTCAAGAATTAGGTACTAATTAATACACGTGAGATACACAAGTGATTTGTTTCCACAAAGTCTTGGAAAGCTTTCCACAGGAGAGAATATCTAAAGAAAAATCATGAAAGGCATGCAGTTCTTCAAGGACTAAGCTCCAGGGCTGACATAGTTGCAATTTAAGAAATATCCAGTAAGATTTATTCTTAAGAAGACCAAGAGGTCATAATTGAAAAAAAATGAATTTGTCAGAAATAACTGAAAAAATATTTAGAAAATGATTGGTGTCTTTATAATTTTAAAACAAAATTCAAAAGTTCTGAAAATAACCAGCCAAAAACTTGTGTAATTATTATCAGAATGAAGAAATATTGACCTTTTTATAAGGTATCTAAATGTTTTCCCAACTCACTGGAAAACAAAAACAATTGTGCATATCAATGAGTATCTGAGGCAAGTGTTAGGTTATTATCAAAGAAACCAGGAGAGTAAAAGTACCTTTGGGAGAAGCTTGTATTTAGTAATGCCAATGCCACACACTTACTTTTAGATTAATGACTCACTGGCATACTTCAAAACTGCACAGGCTCACTAAAGAAAGGAAAATGTCTCCAACAGGATTCAACAGGTTCTACATGTTCTAAACAATCTGGTGACCACAGTCATTTGGTTGTAACTCTGTAACCAATTAATTTTTGAATTACAGACAGACTTCAGGTTTTATAAGGATATGTTTCAAAACTTGATGTTAATTGTTTGGATTTGATTCCCAACATTTGCAAGATGCATGTTGTAGGCTTAGATTTTTCTTTTTTCTTTTTCTTTTTTTAAAAATTAGATATTTTCTTTATTTACATTTCAAATGCTATCCCGAAAGTTCCCTATACCCTCCCCCAGCCCTGCTCCCCTAGCCGCCCACTCCCACTTCTTGGCCCTGTCATTCCCCTGTACTGGGGCATATATAGTTTGTAAGACCAAGGGGTCTCTCTTCCCAATGATGGCCGAATAGGCCATCTTCTGCTACATATGCATCTACAGACATGAGCTCCAGGGATACTGGTTAGTTCATATTGTTGTTCCACCTAAAGGGTTGTAGACTCCTTCAGCTCCTTGGGTACTTTTTCTAGCTCCTCCATTGGGGGCCCTGTGTTCCGTCCTATGGATGACTTTCAAAGCTACTTTTAATAAAGGTTCTTAAACAATTCAATCTCCCTTCAAGCCATTGGCAAAAGGTAGGGGGAGAAAGATGTTTCATAGGACATGGGGCATGTGGACCGGTTCAGCAGTAGTTCTTTGGGGCAATTCCAAAGTTCTTTGGGGCCATTCCATTGTAGTGGCAATCAAGTCCAATTGTCAAACAACAAACACTAATCAGTAGTGGTGACTCTATCTAGAAGGAAGTCAAGAAGCATTTGGAATACTATGAGAAGTTCTTTGGTGCCTTTCTATCTACAAAGTCTGGACAAGCAAAGATCAGTGAAGCATTACCAGGCATACCTATATAAGAGATCAATGAAGACGTCATGCAAAGCACTGCAAGGCTCACCAATACAAGAACATCCCATCATTGTCTGTGGGATTATATTTATATCTTTCTAAACATCACATGCCCTCTCAAGTGTCTGTTCCAGAAAACATCACATGCTTTCACAAGATAGCTTCCATAAAAACACGCGACTGTTCTCAGCCCAATATCCTCTTGCATGTCTGCTTCATCAAAACATCCTCTCATTAGACTATTTGCAGAAAAAAATCACATGACACAAGTGAGTCGCCAGAAACACCAGAAATTTCCATTTTAGCACATTGTTACTTTTTCTTCTTGGCTCATGAACATTGGTTGGACACAGTGGAAAACAGGCAAGACTTCCCCTTTCTTAATACCCAACATGTCAAACTTAGTACAAAATGTTCATTAACTTTATTAAAATTATTAAATTATTAAATCACAATACTAATGGTGATTTAATTTTAAAGATTTCTATGGTTTCCTGATATTTTATTTTATAACTACATGAATATATATAGTTTCATTATACTATTCATTTCTACAGTTGTCAAGTTATCACAACTTTGCAATGAAAACAATTCTTCAGTAGACTGAGAGCCTCACATATGTCTTATAGGGCTAGGTTCTCTGGACAGCTCTTTAACTGCTGAAATCCTGGCCCCAGCATTCATTAATATTTCTTTTTGCACTCAATATGGTAGAAAGCGTGGACACAGATGAGTTCTCTATGGCTTTATAATTGAAGCCCTCACTTTCCAGCTTGTTTTGACGAGAGCAGTGCTCACATTATATGCCTCACCAGCCTGTTCCCTCCATCTTTGAGATACCCTTGCACAACATTGTGTTCTCAAACTCCTTCCTTGTTTAATCTCTGTGTTCCAATCTCCCACTGTAGACCAACTGACATGCGTATTTAGATTATGCCTCTGTGACAATCTGACTTTGCATTTTCATTACCTTTTCAAATTCTTCAGAGTGGTATCTATGTAGTGTTTGATTAACTGAAATATGTGTCTATCCAGGGATCCAAGGGACTACCTTAGATTCTGCTTCCTTAGCATTTATGTCATGAACACATACTAGTATACATTACCATTGACATATACATAACATGTACAGCAACATATACAAATATCTGTGTCACAAAAAAGCCTCATCCGTGGAAACTGCATTTACTAACAAAAATGAGTAAATATTATTTGTGATAAATTAAACAAAATTTGAAATATTGTTAAAGTGGAAAGATGGGTGTTTAGGGAGTTTCTTGTCCATTCTTTCTAGTGCTTTTATATTTTAAGAGTACAGACTAGAAGGTAAACAAATGCAAATACCCACCAAGCACCGCCACCCCTCATTGCAATAAACAAATAAAAGCCCTAACAAAACCAAAGTCATCCAAGCCTGAACCCAGCAAGGTATTCCTTACTTCTACATCTCTAGCCTTTGGACCCTTGTCCAGTTGTTTTCAGCTCTTACCTTGGGATTATGTTTCTAAAGCATTCCTCTGAGACATGCAACATGGTAGCCTAGAACATATGACTAAGGATGATAGTGCTTTCCATGAGGAATGTGTGAGAGGCAGAGATCTCTAGACAACAGACAGCTATGACCAAAGCATCCTTCATAATGGGGGGAAGAAAATGAAGTTGAGGGTCTAATAAACATGAACTGTCTTCCACAGAGAGAATATTATTAGTGCAGGTGCTTAGAAGGAAAGTGCTAGAAAGCTACTATTATGCAAGTCCTATGTAATATGTACTCTGATCAAAGATATCAGATATATAGAGGCATTGAGGAAAGCTTCTAGAGGACAGAATATTCAGAATTTTATAACTTCACAGATAACTGTACAAATAATAAATGGAAAATTCACTGTTTTAATTTTTAATTGATTAAAATGAATTCTAATTTTTTATCTGTTAAACAACCTCTAAGTTATTGACAATCTTATGAGTCCACAAACTAGAGCTCAGGTGGTTGCAATCACTGAAATAGACAAGAATTTTATAAACTAGAGTAAAAGAATTCCAATTTTAATATTATGCTTGTGTAGAGAGTTTTTTCCGTCTGTGCTGGTAGACAGTTTAAAGTAGTGCTTCCCCACCTTTCTAATGCTGTCACCCTTTCAGACACAACAAATGTGGTGACCTCGAACCATATAATTATTCTGTTGCTATTTCATAACCATATTTTTGATACTATTATGAATAGTTATGTAAATATACGATATGGCATCCCCAAAGAAGACATAATTGAAAAACGCCTGTTTAAAACAATTTGGTAAATTGCACGCATTCTCTCACCTTGCAAACATTACTTTTAGTTTACTGTTTGAGGGATGAATATCACTAAAATATAAAGCTTTTTCAAAATTTTGTGAAACCTAAATAGAAATAAAAATTATTTGGCTTTAAGAATAGCTTTGGACATGTTTAACATATATGAAGAAAACTATTAATGTCAAACTCACAGCATGCTTAAAGTAGACATCCAGTGAGCTCATCCACAATTTCAACAATTCTTAAGTAGTAAAGAGAATTTTTAAAAGTGCATATTTTGTATATCCATTGTTCTTTTATGATATTATATATCAGGTTTACATCGTGGTATTTACCAGGCATATGTTATCACCTTAGCCATACCTGTACATGAAATGTTCTAGTATTAATACATAATAATCTACCCTTAATTTTTAATTTTGTGATACTTTTTAAGACAGGATGTTTTTGTAGACCAGGCAGGTCTTGAACTTATGATGCTCTGTTTCCACTTTCCCAAAGCTGTATTGAGGAGAAAGCCCCCACATCTAGCTTTAAGGAAGCAATTTTAATTATTTTTCATTATGATAAATTATTTTTCATTTTAGCATAATATATATCGCACAAACTTACTTTTACTATTGGGTAATAAGAATGAGAAATAGAGAAATATAAAAGCCTGCCTTATGTGCAGAATTAATTTTAAGCTGTTTTAATTGAAAAATCCAAAATATTTCATAAAAAGCCCGAATAAACCTCACTGAGCTGTTGCTGAATCATATTCTCTCTCCATGGGAACATAAAATGTTCTCTTGGAAAAGACAAACTAGAAACACAATTCAACTAGAAAAAAAATCAAATTACACCAATATCTACTCATTAAATATTTCCATGACTGTGATATAAAATATTATTTTCTAAGTATTCTTATTATAACTTTTTCTTTCTTCATATAAATTTTAGCATTTTATTAAAATTATCATGTATTTGATTATATTTGAATCATCTGTTTAAAACAGATTATATGCTCATATGTGGAAATAAAATAAATAATAGATTCAATAATTCAAAATTTCCTATTTTTTTCCAACTCAGACATTAATATTTAAGGACAAAGAGAAGGTTATATCGGTCAAAAGACCTGAGAGGAAATAGAAACCAAGGAACACGATATCTTCCAACAAACACAATCAGAAATCAGTACCGAGACATATAATCACACCAAACCCAGATGCAAAACAGAAAGAACACAGTCAACAACGACCACAAAAGTATATCATGACCAGAACCCCCAGCTATCCTACCTCAGGAAGCCTTGAATATCCCAACAGGAATGAAACGAAGCACAAGGAAAAGACCTTAACACCAACTTTATGAAGATGATAGAGGTCTTTACAGCAGAAATAAACAAATCCCTTTTTAAAAATTCTAGAAAAAGACATACAGAAGATTTGAGGAAATGAATAAATCCCTTAAAGACAGCCAAGCAAACCAAGAAAGAAAAAAAAAAAGTTGAAAAAAAAGAACAAAAGTATACAAGATCTGGAATAGATATCGAATCAATAAAGAAAACACAAACTAAGGAAATTCTTTAAATGAAAAACTCATGTAAGTGAACAAAAACTACAGACCCAAACATCACAAACAAAATATAAGAGATGGAAGAAAGAAACTCATCTTTATATGCCCCAGTACAGTGGAATGCCAGGGCCAAGAAGTGGGAGTGGGTGGGTAGGGGAGCAGGGCAAGGGGAGGGTACAGGGGACTTATGGGATAGCACTTGAAATGTAAATGAAGAAAATATCTAATAAAAAAAAGAAAAGAAAATAAACTCAGGCCTAAAAGATACAATAAAAGAAATGAATTTTTTAAAAAAGTTAAATCTAGAAAAAAAGTCCTGACACAAAAATATCCTGGACATCTGGGACACAGTAGAAAGACCAAACTTAAAGACCCAGAACATATTTTCAATAAGATTATTAAAAAAAAGTCTTAACCTAAAGTAGGACACACACACACACACACACACACACACACACACACACACACAAGGTTTATAGAACACCAAGTAGATGACACCAGAAAAGAAAGTAGTATTGTTATTATCTTTCCTTTAAAAGTCTGGTAGAATACTATTCTAAAATTGTTTGGCCCTGATAGAAACTACTTACCAAAGTTAAATCAAGATTAGATAAACAATTTAAATACAATCGCCTTCAAGGAAATAGAAGTAGTCATTAAAAATATCACAACTAAAAAAGCTCAGGGCCAAACAATTTTAGGATAGAATTCTACCAGACTTTTAAAGAAGAGATAATAACAATACTACTCCAATTATTCTACAAAATAGAAACTGAAGGAACATTGCCAAATTTATCTTACAAGTACCCAAAGCCCACAAAGATTCAAGATAGGAAGACAATTACAGACCAATTTTCCTTGAGAATATATATGCAAAAACCTCAACAAAAATACTTGAAAACCAAATTTAAGGACACATAAAAAAGACCGCCCCCCTGCCCCCATCATTAGGGAGGACTCATCCCAGAGTTATAGAGATGGTTCTACATAGACCAATCAATCATTTTAATCCACCATATTAAAAGCTGAAAGAAAAAAAAAAAAACTCAGAATCTTCTCATTAGAAACAAACAGGCTTTTGCCAAAAATCCAAAAACCCTCCATGATAAAAAAATCTTAGAGTGTAGGGATGCAACGAATATACCTCAATGTAGTGAAGACAGTTACAGCAAGCTTATAATCAACATCAAATTAAATGGAAATGCAAAAGAAATTTCCCTAAAATCAGGAACAAGGCAAGGCTGTCTACTTTCTCTGTATCTTCTCAGTACATTGCTTGAAATTCTAATTAAAGTGATAAAACAACTGAAGGAGACCAAAGAGAGGCCAGCTGGAAAGAAAGAACTCAAACTATCACTATTCACAGATAATATGATTTGGGGGGTGGACTGGAGCAGATGGGAACAGGAGCGATCAGGAGGGAGAAGAGAAAGAAAAAGCACGGGGAGAAATGACTAGAATTGGAAGGCATTTAATGTTCAACGTGGAACCCTAGTGAAGGAAAAATCCCCAGGGTGACCTTAGCAAGGGCTGCTGGTAATGGAGGGTATGAAGTCTGAACTGGCCATCTTCTGTAACTAGGCATTTTCCAGTGTTGGGACTAGGAAAGGAGCCCAGACACAAAATCTTCAACCTACAACTTATTCTGCCTTCAAGGTATCATAGTGCAACTGAGGAGGCACAGAACATGTGGGAGTGGACAACCAATTACTCAGCACTTCCTGGATGGCCAGTACCAGAAGCTGGATAGCTCAGAGACCTAGCACAGAGAGACAACATCAACAACTACTACTACTACAAAGGTTCCGAATGATACTCTGCGACTCTTTTAGATGGGTACCCAGCCCAGTCATCAGTGTGGCTTCCTCTGGCAGCTAATGGGGACAGATGTACATACTCACAACCAAATACTAGGTGGCAGGAGGGCCCAGATTGAAAAATCTTCATTGTGTCTTTCTCTTAGGGCTCAGGGAAGCCTGTGGAAGAAGGAGAGGAAGAATTGTGGGAGGTAGGGGAGAACACAGCCCAGAGATTCAACTGAGAGGGCTCATGGAAGCTCACAGAGCTTGAAGCATGGAGCCTCAGTGAGCTTCTGATAGGACCTCTGCATATTGGCTATGATTGTTAGCTTGGTGTTTTTGTGAGACTCCTAACAGTGGGAGTAGGGGTGTCTCTGTCTCTTTTGCCTGTTCTTTGGACCCTTATTCTCTTACTGAATTGCATTATCTAGCCTTGATATGGGAGTCTGTGCCTAGACTTATTATATTTTTATTATGTCTTGTTAAGCAGTGTTCTGTTTATATCCTTGAGACCTACTCTTTTCTGAAGCCAAACAAAGGAGGAGTAGATGTGGGGGAAGGAATGGCTGGGGGAGGGTCCTAACTGCAAAGAGTGGAGGCTGGGAACACTGTCTGAAGCAAGCATTTTTAAAAAGAACAAAGAGAAAACTGATATAATAAGAAATAATGGACTTTTGTCATTATAAAGAGATTATAATATCATCAATTTACATAAAACACATGAATATTCAAAGCAAAAAAAAAAGTTAGAATGAAAAGAGTCTTTGCATTCTATTTTAATCCCTTACCGTTGCCCACTTTTTCAATAAGAGATCTCACAATATTGAGATTTTCTAATAAAGCAAGAGTGTCACAGTATACGGACTAAGGTTCAATGTGCTCAATGTGCTGCTTTGGTTCTATTCAGCTAAAATTTAGTTTTGCCTACTTTGAAAACATCTGAGATGTTTAACTTTTTTTTTTTAATCAACTTGAGTATGCTGAAGGATTCTTAGATACTTCCAGAAGATGTCAGTAACATAAGGGCAGAGGAGCCTCTCTTACATGCATAAGAATCATCGAATACACCAAAGTTTCTGAGGACTAAGAGGCAGAGAAAGGGAAACTCTCTTCATCCTTAAGTTGGGACTTCCATTTCTTCTGTTCTTGGTCATTAGTCTTCTATCCATGGCTTTTGCTGGTCTCCAGCTGGTAGACAGCATATCTGAAGACATCTAGGCTTCCATATCATATGATTCAGTACCTGTAATTAGTGCTATATATTTCCCAATGACTCTTTTTCCTAAGAATCTTCATGAATACAACATTTAAACACAGGCGTACTAACTTTAGAATATTTGTTCATATTGACATATTTTGAAATTATTATTTTTCTGTTGTAAAACACTGATGCGTTATAAAATACTAATTTACTTCTCAGTAAACTAGGATGGGGAATCACTACATTCTGAAATAGTGTAAGTGGATACCCTCACGTCACTCAGCCCAGCATTACATATCATAACTTACATAATATTTCTTGAGTGAGTTAGTGAACGAATTGCCCAATAATTCAGAATTCTCAGATTTTAGTATTAAGTTTCTGCCAGTTTCTCTCATGGTCTAATATTTTCCTCATTTCAGTATTTACTATTAAGCATTACTCCTCATTCACAGTAACAGAATGTGCTTAACATTGCTAAACTAAACAATAAGGGAAAATTATTAATTTTGCCCTGTCTACTCATTTGCTAAATCCACATATTTGTACCATTTACTTGCATCTGGTTTATTTTAGCATGGTCAAAAAAACAATAGATGCTTTCACTGTACAATAAGAAGCAAGAAATGAGGCTGAATCAATATTCTCTCATCCTTCATAATAGGTGTTCTTGAATGGGATACTGTTAAAAGAAAAGTCTAACAACTAATCAATAAGGAGAAGAGAAAAGGGATGTTACCTTTGTGTGTGTTGTTTTGTTCTACCCCCATTCATAGGTGTCACATTGTAGCATCCTACCTTTTGCCCCATCCTTTTCCTGATAGTTTGAAATAAGTTTATGGCAAATTACTGTTAATATTGCCAAAATTTTTTTTAGAAATCACTGCAAATATGCTGCAGTAAGATATTTCTGTTTATCTTAATACATTTTATTTAGAATGATTTTTAGAAAATGATGAGTACTTACAAATGATTCTTCACTGTGTGTACACAGTGTATAATGTAACAATATTAATTAGATTAAGAGTGTACCTGAACAAAGGGTTTGATTCAAAGGTCAAAAATTATATGGATATTTTCCCCATCCTTTTCAGTATGTGCTAATTTTGTACTCAAAATTGTTTTAGTTGTATTTTTCTCTACAAACCCAAACACTATTTTTAAACCACAGGTACAGAATAATCTATGTAACATTTAAATCTGGTGAATTTACTGACTGCATTGAAACAGAATTTTAAACTACTTGCTCAGTGACACTACAGGGTGCTGAATCTGCTACTGTGAATTTCAAGACTGTTTCACATTTCTTCCCTTCAGGGTAAACATCATGATAATGTCCAGCTGGCTGGATCTGGAGCTCATTCACTTCTAGATTTGGTGTGAGTACCAACAACCACATTACAGGGTTGTGTTGAAAACCATGTTCCAGGTATTTTTCATAGAAGAACTTGTTCAATCAATATTCACTAACTCATTTAAGAGACATTGTGTATGTAATGGTATGTGATGACACACACACACACACACACACACACACACACACACACACACACACACTTTTATTTGCTTGTTAGTGTTTTGAGACAGGGCCTCTCTGTGTAATAGCTCTGCTGTCCCAGAACAAGCTCTTTAGACCAAGATAGCTTAAAACTTACAGAGGTCCACTTGTTTCTGCCTCCTGAGTTCTGTGATCAAAGGCATGTACCATCACACCCAGCCCTTAAAATTTATTTTCCTCATAGACAGAAACTGAAGGTATCATCCCTAATAAATAAAGTTGTGAGGAGGACAGACTCTTGTCCCCAAGTGATTTCATATATTCAGCAAATATCTCAATCATTAATGTTTTGGATTTTCCTTGAATCTATAGAAAGGCAACACAAAAAGAGGAAGTAATTACTTTGGAATATTTACTTTATATACATAACAATACAGCCAGAGGGACATTTTGGGTAACCAACATGAAATCATGAGCATAAGAAATCATGTTTGAAATCTAGGGGACTTCTGCTTTTGGCCAAAGGGAATAACCATATCTTCCCTTGAAAACAAGCAACCATAAAACAGGAGAAAATATTCTTTTTAAATCCTCTACGTTTAGAAACTGGATAGTTCAGAAATGAATCAAATGAGTTGAGATTCTTCTTCTTCTTCTTCTTCTTCTTCTTCTTCTTCTTCTTCTTCTTCTTCTTCTTCTTCTTCTTCTTCTTCTTCTCATTATTATTACTATTACTATTACTTTTATTTTTTACAGTCCACAACCAGCCGTTGCCCCCCCCCCCAGGTACCCCTGCCACAGTTCCTTATCCCATTTCTCTTCCCCCATGTCTCCAAGAGGATGTTCCTCCAAGCCCTGCCAGGCCTTCCCATTCCCTGGGGCCTCAATTTGGAAGCAACTTCTGAGCTTTGTAACAAAGTAATGAGGAAGTGAGAAATCTAGCATTCTCATCAGACTGGGGAGACTAATCCCAGCTGAAGGAGGTGGCAGCAGTTAGAATTTATAAGGCAAATTACCTGATAGAGATATGTAAGGAAATACTTCCAAAAATTGAATATGGCTTGGGACTCTGTAATTCTTTGGTTATAAATTATGAATGCACAGTGAGTCCAGCTAGGAATATCTTGTATGTTTAGAAGACCTGTGTAGGAATTGTTTGATGAACAACGCACACGATCCACATTGCTGAGTTTTGAATTCCCCTCAAGTAGAGCAAAGCTGTTTTACTGAATGCATAAAATATTCAATAAAGCTCAGAGAAAGGTCCACAGCAGAATGTTGGAGGTAACATTTCTTAGAGTGAAGGCTACCTACTTCACTGAAATAGCTTTAATAGGAACCTTAAAAGACCATCATTCTAAAATGTGACTAAACCATAATGTTCTTGAAAGGAATACAACAAAATCTGGCTCAACATCTGAACATTCACAATGCTTCATGCTTGATACAAATTAGTCACTTTATGAAGATGGATAAGGTTTATTGCTCACCCTGACAAAAATCACACGACAGAAGCCATTCTAGAGAGGAATCAATGACAGATCAGTGCTTACATGAAGAGTATAACTATTCCCCAAGGCTGTCAGGGTCTTATAGAAAATGAACAAGAGAAAAACAAATGGAATGTGTAATGGTGAAACTTAGTTACTTAAAAGGGAATTCCATTGAATAAAATTAACAGTAGGAATTTATTTCAGAAGAGAAGCTGAATACATATAAATCAGTGACCATGGAAGTTACTTGAAATAAAGTACAGAAAAACCAACTATTGAAAATATCTTTGATGGCCTTAGAAATAATTACCAAGTGGCCAAGTTTAAATGCATTTAGAGACACAGAAATGCAAAAGAGAAAACAAGACAGAGGTAAAGGACAAAAGTTCTCATTCTTGTTGAAAAATTATGAAATTACTGATTGTAAGATCATAATTCTGAAGCCAAGTGAACCAAAAGTGAACTGTCATACCATATATTATAAACTGATGTGGAAAGAGATTGCTGTGTCTGGGAATAAAGACCAGTGTACAGACAAGTGCTGCCTGGGCCTTGGACTACCTGCCTTTGGGGATTGGAGGTAAGGTGGCTCAGAGTCAAACACATGGACTCTGGGAGCAGGTGAGAAATGTAACAGCAAGCTCATCCTAGCACTGCTGCTGCAAGCTCCTTTTATACCCTCCACACGTGGCCCATTGGTCCCAAGAAAACATCTCTTCTAAGCAGCAGTTCGAAATTGCCTGGCATTGTCTACACCAGCAACCCTCGGTCTCTCAGGCAGTCTTCAATTAGGTCTGTGTGGCCCCTGGCGTTTACATAGAGGTGGCCCTGGAATTCCTGCTACATGCAAGGAAGGAGATGGAGGTAGAGTCACAACTTAGGCAAGTACCAGTTTCACTGGCATTTATTCCATGTGAGTCATAGTTTCAACTGTAGATCTGACCCAAACTAGAGTCCCCTGGGAAGAATGATCCTTCAGTTGGGGATTTGCCTCCATCAGATTGGCCTGGGTAGAATTGCATTGTTTGTTAGAGGGTTTAACCCACCATGCTGAAAGGTCCCTGATATAGCTATCTCAAGAGAGGCTGTGCCAGTGCCTGACAAATACAGAAGTGGATGCTCACAGTCATCTATAGGATGAAACACAGGGCCCCCAATGGAGGAGCTAGAGAAGGTACCCAAGGAGCTGAAGGGGGTCTGCAACCCTATAGGTGGAACAACAATATGAACTAATTAGTACCCCCAGAGCTCATGTCTCTAGGTGCATATGTAGCAGAAGATGGCCTAATTGGCCATCATTGGGAAGAGAGGCCCCTTGGTCTAGCAAACTTTATTTGCCCCAGTACAGGGGAACACCAGGGCCAAGAAGTAGGAGTGGGTGGGTAGGGGAGTAGGGCAGGGGGAGGGTATAGGGTACTTTCGGGATAGCATTTGAAATGTAGATAAAGAAAATAATAATAATTAAAAAAAAGAATCTCCCCTGGGCAGGATGGCCTAAGCTGTATATAAATGGTAGCTGAACCTGAGCCAGCGAGCAGCACAATAAGCAGAATCCCTCCATGGTCTCTGCTTCAGTTCTTGCCTCCACATTCTGACTTTAGTTCCTGTTCTAACTTCCCTCAATGGTGGACTGTTATGTGGAAATGTATACTGAAATAAATACTTTCCTCCCCAAGTTGCTTTCCTGGTCAGGGTTTTGTCAGAAGCCACACCAAGCAAGCTGTTACAATGGGCACTCTCTGGGGATTTACATCGGGCAGCTATAAACTATTACTGTGGCTTCAATTACTGTCACAGTTTTATGGGAGATAAAAAAAATAATCAAAAGCATAAAATGAAGTGAATCCAATGCTTTTAGACACTTACAATCAAAGGCTTTAGGAATTTCTCAGCTTAAAGATGTTACCTACTGATTATTCCATGCTAGGAATTTCTGCATTATTTATTCACTAAACAATCAGTGAGCAGTTTGCATGGGAAAAGGGTTTATATGTAACAATAGCTCAGATCTGCTGCTAAGTATTTGTAGCAGTCATGAAGCATATCAAACCCCTGAGATTTAGGATTTTGATGAAACAAAGCCTCCTCTCATCTTTTAAAAGATTTAGTGGATTTATTATTGGAAAATCAAAGGTGCTTGAAATTCAAGAGCCGTAGAAATCATTTAGTACCATAGTCTCCAAACACACATGGAACACACTAGCGAACTATCACAGGTGGATGAAATAGTAATGGTGGAGCTCAGATGGGCTGAGCAGGTGACCCCTGATGTGACCAAAGTGGTGGAATACACTATGGATGAGAGCTCATGGGTTTTCTCTGGCTCATATTTAATGTGAATTGGCATGTCACATATAAATTTCATTTTTAAATACCTTAGACATTTGTGCTTGAAAAACCTCAATTATTTTTGGTATGGCTTTTTTTTCTTACTTGTTCTCTCTTTCTCTCTCTCTCTCTCTCTCTCTCTCTCTCTCTCTCTCTCTCTCTGTGTGTGTGTGTGTGTGTGTGTGTGTGTGTGTCTGTCTGTCTCCCACACCACATGTATAAGCACTAAGAGGTTATACATGAGGTTTTTCCAAAGGCACATTTCTCCAGGACACAGAAAGAACTAATTTTAATCCTCAATGTCTTATGTTGTTTTATAGAAATAAAGTCGTGTTTGTATCTTTGAATAGACAGACGTCAGACATTGTTCAGCCATATTTATAGAATTGCTGATATTTATTCATTATTTGAGAGTGGATGTGTACATACACACATGTGTATCTATGTGAGTTTTTGAGAGTCCTGTGTATCTGTGCAAGTCAGAAGACTTTCTCTCTCCGATGAGAGACTGTATTGAGATCATCAGGTTTGGTTGGAAGTACCTTTATCTGATGAGACATTGCACTTTCCCCTGTAAAATTTTTTTTTTTTTTTTTTTTTTTTCTGGTGTGTGTGTGTGTGTGTGTGTGTGTGTGTGTGTGTGTGTGTATGTGCATATGTGGGGTACATGTACATGTTTGTGCACTTGCATTTGAAGGTCAGAGGTTTCTGTTGGGAATTATCCTATATTAGTCTTTTATTGTATTAATCAAGGAAAGACTTCTTAATCTATCTCAGAGCTTGTCAACCTGGCTAGTCTTGCTAGCCAGCTTGCTGTCTCCTTCTAGGGCTAGAAATATAGGCAAGTCACCATACCTATTAGGCATTTACATAGATTTCCAGCAATCTAAACTTTGGTCTTCACGTTTCGGCAGAAAGTGTGACAATGGGACCTCTTCCCAGCCATTTGTAATTATCTTTAGTGTACTAAGTCTGATCTGCATGACTCATTTTAGCCTTTTCACAATTATGCACTAAATTATAATACTCATTAAAACCAAAACAGAAACAGAAAGCTATTAAATTTGGTAAGAATGAAAAGTGGAGAAATAGGCTCAGCTTTTATTGAAGTACTATCCCACACAGTAGCCAAATCCAAGGAAAATATTTACATTTAAACTAATTAAACTACTTAAAAATTAGTAGCATACTATCATCTGCCACTTTTCAAGGTCTCAACTGCCATATTTAGCCTATTGGATACATTATTAAACAACCAAAAATTTTAAAAAGTTCATTACCATAGAGATTTTTTTTGATAGCATTGCACTAGAGATGGCAAATTGAAGAAAATTGCCCTGTCATATACAGGCATAAAATTCACACTTCCCAGCTCTAATCACAGCAGGAAAGTTCTGAGAAAAAGTCCCATTGTCCTTATTTCCTTCTGATATGTCACTCAGTTTGCATGTCTTCTTTGCCTTGTCGCTTTTTCTGGTTCATCTTTCTTGCTCAAACTATATACAAAAAACAGAGGGGTGCCAACCAGTCCTTTGCCACCCATTTAACCTGCTAAATAAGCATTTAGTACCATAGTCTTCAACGACATGTGGTAAGGACTTTGTGGGTACACTGGAGGGTAGACACTGTGCCTACAATCGTTTGGACTATAACGTTTTTTTAATTATTATTAGAGAAATTCTTCATTTAACTTTCAAGTGTTATCCCAAAAGTCCCCTATACCCACCCCCTGTCCTGCTCCCCTACCCTCCCCCTCCCACTATTTGGCCCTGGCATTCCCCTGTACTGGGGTATATAAACATTGCTAGACCTAGGGCCTTTCTTTGCCAATAATGGCCAACTAGGCCATCTTCTAATACATATGCAGCTAGAGACATGAGCTCTGGGGGTTCTGATTAGTTCATATTGTTGTTCCATCTATAGGGTTGCAGACCCCTACAGCTCTTGGGTACTCTCTAGCTCTTATATTGGGGACCCTGTGTTCTGCCCTATAGATGGTTGTGAGCATCCACTTCTGTATTTGTCAGGGACTGTCAAAGCCTGCCAGGAGACAGCTATATCAGGGGACTATAACATTTTAAGAAGTATTTTTCTGTCTGTTTTGTGTCTTCAGCAACTATTATTGTCCCCACAGCTCTCCCAAGGATGAAATTCCAACGCTTGAAATTCCAGCAGGTTCCTTAATTTTTCTTGAGCTTGTTTTCCCAAGTTAATAGCTACTTTGTGTCAGAGATGTTTCCCTCTGTAGCTGTTTGTGATTTATTGGGCAAATGTCCTTAGGCCTACAGAGCCTGGAATCCAAAGGCCTTGGCAATTAAAAAGGACAAAGTTTGTCAGAGGGAGCTTTTATGAAATGTAAGGTTGGTTTTTCAAAAATGGAAACTCTTGCAATAAAAAGTAAAATGAAGCACCACAATGATCTACTTCCTTCCTGGGACTGGACACGTTGGCTGGGACCCAAGGTCTGTAATGTTTCCTTTTCTGACTTTGGAACAACTAACTAAGTCATCTGACTTTAGTTTTCTGCTATTAAAACTCACCCAACAGTAACTTCTCATTCTGCTGATATTCAGAAGTCCCAACTTTCACCAAAAACCTCATTGGGAAATGATGGTAGGGAGCTGTTATTGGGTCTTCCTGCAGCCTCTCTCAGCAAATTAAAAGTTTGTTAAACTTTGTATTCAAAATCAAAATAATGAACATATTCAATATTGCTTTCTTTCTGCTGCAAGACTTGAAAGATATGGTGGAACTGGGACACCAACCCAGCCACAAAATCTGTGGTCCACAACCTTCCCTGTCTGGAAGATGTATGTGTGTGTGTGTGTGGGGGGGGGTGGCTCACAGATTGTGGTAGTGGCCAAAACAATGACTAGTCTAACTTCAAGTCCATACCACAAGAAGGATCCCAGCCTGGATGGACAGGATCGGGAAGCTGAATGGCTCAGATACCTAGGGTAGAACGAAACACAACTGAGGAAGAAGGAAAGAAAGAAAGAGAGAGAGAGAGAGAGAGAGAGAGAGAGGAGAGAAAGAAAGAAAGAAAGAAAGAAAGAAAGAAAGAAAGAAAGAAAGAAAGAAAGAAAGAAAAGGAAGGAGGAGAGAAAAGAAAGAAAGAAAAGGAAGGAGGAGAGAAAAGAAAGAAAGAAAGAAAGAAAGAAAGAAAGAAAGAAGTGAAGAACACTAGAAATAGATGATAGATAGATAGATAGATAGATAGATAGATAGATAGATAGATAGATAAATACAAATGAAATTATTCCTAATGATATTTTGCAATACTGATTGATGCTACCCCAGTCACCATCAGAGAGGCTCCTCTGGAGAAGACATGGAAGCCCACAGTCAAACATTACGAAGTGGTTAGGGAGCTCTACAGCAAAGAGAAAGCCAGGATTGTAGGAGTTAAAGGGGTCAAGGACACCAAGAGGACAAGGCCCATAAAATCAATGAGGCCACAATCATAGAGTCTCACAGAGACTGAAGTGTCAACCACGGAGCTTGCATGGGTCTCTAACAGGCCCTCTGAATCCATGCTCTGATTCTTTAACTTAGTGTTTTTGTTGGACTCCTAACAATGGTAGTGAGGAGAGGGTTAATCTCTGACTCTTTTGCCTGCTCATGGGATTCTTTTTCTTCTACTGGATAGCCTTGTCTCCCCTTGTTATAAGGGTATATGCCTAGTTTGATTGTGTCTTATTGTGTAGTGTTTGTTTTATATCACTGGAATGTTTGCCCGTTTCTGAAGGGAAACAGAGAAACAGAGAATCTGGGGGAGAGGTGAGGTGGGATGGAGGACTGGGATGAAGGGAGGGAAGGGAGGCTGCAGATGGGACGTATTGTATGAAGAAGAATATAAATACATTTAAATTTTAGAAAGACAGTTGCCAGAACCAGGTTCTGACACTAAATTTGAAGAAGAGATGCTTCCCCCTACACTTGCCACCTGCCACACTTGGGATAACAGGCCTTCCATCTCACCTGGGCAGCATAGTAAAGCTGGCCCTGATGGTGAGGCACAGGTAAGTCCCACAAGAATGGGAATGGTCCCATCCCTTTACCTACTGCAGCACTCAGGAGAGCAGGACCTGCACCTTGATTGGGTAGCACAGTAGAGCAGGCTCTGGTGGTATGGATGCAGGTGAGCCAGCCCTGAAAGTACAAGAGAGGAAGAGATGGCCCTGATCCTTGTTGGCCGCAGCATTGCATGAGATAGCCCAGGGCAGTGATGGAGAGCTCAACCTGGTGGTGTGGTGCTGCAGAATTGGCGGGCTGACCAACTCAGCTACCATCAAGGCTCAGATCCAGGGCTTTGAGCTGGCCCACTCCAACATCTACCTTATCTATGAACTTCTGGAGCATGTGAAAGATAGTCCTGTAGATCCAAAGCCTCAGGATATCTTGACACAGGGCAATAGCAGGGTGTTAGAGAGGAATCCCAGCGAGGATCTGTATTGAAAGTGTGGCAGAAGCCAGAGGCCTCAAACCAGACTGATGGCTCATTGAAATGAACATTTGCAAATTAAGCTGTGTGGACCAGGGAAAAGAGTGTGGGACACCCTGTGACACACTACATCTTCCATGGAGAGATATTTTTAGATTTTGTTTCTCTCTTTAATTTTAATTTTCTTTCATAGGGGAGGTTGTAAGGATGGAGGGCAGATATGAAGGAATGGGGAGATGGTGGTAATGGGTGAATAATGTGAAACTCACAAAGAATCAGTTAAAAAGAAAAAAGAAAGAAAAAAGCAAATAATTAAGGGAGTTTCCACTCTGTATATGAGGACCATCAATAATTGGCTTATAAAAGACTGGGCATAGCTCACATGCATATGCTGAAATTAGGAAGATGCCAGTTTCTTCTCTAGCATGGCAACACAATAAAATAAAACAAGAACAAAATAATACCAAAACAAACAAACAAACAAACAAACAAAGAATCAGTTTATGTGAAACATGGACCATTGTTCTGAAATGATGGATAGGCTATCAGAAAGTTAAGATGGAGGTGCAGACTTAGAATATAAGGCTCAACAGAAGTGGATTTCACGTGTGCTTGTCGGAAGGGTACAGTGGGGGGTCAGGCAATCTAGATGATCACCTTGAAGATGGCAGCAGTAAATAGTTTATGGATTATTCCTCATCTTTTGATTTCTAACATCTACTTAAATTTAAACCAGTCTTTAGACTTTTCAATTACAGCAAAAATTTAGTATATATATTTATATCTAGATGGCAATTTTATGTCTGTGTCTCACCATTTCCCTTAGGCTTTTTTTTGTGTCAAAGAACATAAAGATTAGAAAAAATAGTCATAAAGAAGCAAAACAAGAAACACAGTATGAGTAACACAGAGCGAAAAAGGTTATACAGGTCAGAAAATGAGACCTGCCACAATGACATCTGGTAAATTATCACTACTGGATGGATATTGTCCATGCAGCCATGTCTCTTAAACAATGGTGTTATGGTCTGTAAGCAAATGGACCCTGTGGTCCTATGGACGCAGTTACTCACTGATGGACTTTTGGAAGATAACCCGATTCTGAGGGTTATGATGTAATCCTTAGATTAATGTTTTTATGACTCACAGTATGATGGTATTAGTGGGAAGTAGTGAAATATAGGAGGTGGCACCAGGTGGGAGGAGGTAGAGTCACCTGGGAAGATAAATTCTGTCCTCAGTTTCATCCTGGCATTTTGCTTCCAGCCCTCCATGAGTTAAGCTTCTCTGTCTATCTCATGCTCTCCAAGTAATGGTCTGCCTCCTTGTGCACAGCATCAGAAAGCAACAGACTCAAGAGAACATGGGTAAGGGCATCTGAAAGTGTGAGCAGGATGAAGTCTTCCCTTCTCAAGAGTTTGTCACAGCAGCATGAAACTACCGACTGGTTAGTTGTTTATGTAGTACAGTTTTCCCTGTGTCTTTGCTAAATTGTCTTTTCACATGAGTCACATTGAAGGAATTTAAGTGTTCACATTTCAAGTGTTCTAAAAATTTGGAGTAATCTCTTATTGAATCAGAAATTACTATTGAACACCAAGCATTTAGAACCAGGTAAAATGCCAATAAAGTATCTCTGTTTATACATGACTTTCACAATGGGGGCTTGAGGACTATCACTTATTTTCACTTTTCACCCTATATACAACCGTATGCCCTTTTGGGAGTGTGTACTTAATACTTGTCTGTGATGATCATCTGCAAGGACCAAAGGATGCTGAGAGGTACAAAGAAGGAAGGCTCTCAGAAGCCTAAGGTGACCATACACGATCTAGTAAGGATACTGAATATTGAAATAGTATTAAAACATTCTGTTAGTGTTATTGTTCCCACAGCAAAGCAATGTGGAATGCATTATGGGAGAGTTCCTTCAAAGGGACTGAAATGGAAAACAAAGGCAGCTAACATGATAAGGATCTACTCTGTGAAATTTTCACTTACCAATTTCCACGGTGATGACTGATAAATGAAGTGTTGTAGAAACTTTAGACACTACTATTTAAAATATTTGCCTCTGATTTCTAAAACCTTGAAACAAAAGTATGGAAAACATTTGTCTCTAAATTATGCTTTTACTATAAAGAGAAGAGCCTACACTAGAGATTAGGAACAAGTTTAAGAAAAATGTAATCTTTCCCTTCAGATTATACATAAAGAAATCAAAATCCATGGTTCTGGACTAATTTAAATCTAGCTTTAAATGTTTTATACATGTGAAAGATGTTATGTAATTCATATCTAACATATCTACTGGAAAGACTGACCTAAGAATAAGGGTGAATAATTCTTATAAATATGGGCCAAGATGTAAAAAAATCTAAAATACTAAATTAAGTAGAAAAGGAAAATAAAATTCCTTTCAGGGAAACACTGCCAACCATATCAAAATCAAACACCTAGAATAACAGAAGTTTCCATTTCTTACAGTTTTCAGAGATAATAAATTAAAATTTTTTATTCATTAAATTATAAATAGTAATAGCTACAGAGCCAGTAAAATTGTGAAGTTAAAATAGACTCTTCTCTGAAAATAACGCTTCAACTTAAACTAGAATGTTAATGGAGACACCTCATTTTTATGCTGCCATAACATTTGGGCCCGCTTTAGCCTCTTTTGTGCCATTTTTATGGATGTAATAATAATAAGGTTTCCTCATCTGAGCCTTGATCTCCTCCACTTTGTCTAGTTCATTTTATAATGTCTGCCTTTACTAACTCTGTTTTCCTATCAATCCTCCAGCTATAAAAAGAGTTCCCACTTTTAACTGAGTTAAGTACAAAACTTGGAAGATACCCAAAATCCTCAGAAATTTTTAGATGAATTTTCTGGGATCCTTACCTTCAAGTTGTTTAGAAGTTTACTGAAGTATAATGAAGGCCAAGAATATAACCACAACCTGTAACTTGATGTTCAAATGTCCCCATGTCATTAGAGCGGAACCTGGTTTAGTGACTGTGTAAAATTTTATCTTATAAGGTAACTTCATTTTTAGGAAATTACCAGTCTGAAATCCATTATATGAGAGTTCTGAGAAATGTTCTTCTTCTTCTTCTTCTTCTTCTTCTTCTTCTTCTTCTTCTTCTTCTTCTTCTTCTTCTTCTTCTTCTTCTTCTTCTTCTTCTTCTTCTTCTTCGTCTTCTTCTTCATCTTCTTCTCCTCTTCCTCCTCCTCCTCCTCCTCCTCCCCCTCCTTCTCCTTCTCCTCCCCCTCCTCCTTCTCGTCCTCCTCCTTCTTTTTCTCCTCCTCCTCCTTCCTCTTTTTCTTTTCCTTCTCCACCTCCTGCTCTTCCATGTTCTTTTGTAATAATGTCTAATTATAAGAATTTGAAACATGATAGTGCCAAGCCAATAGTTTGCCACCTAAGATAGAGTTTTGAGTATTGACTCCCATGGAAGCCCCCCACTTCAAGCCCCCTTTCTCATCCCAACCTCATGTCATCATGTTGAATATCCAAACCTATCAAAGCCTTTCTTTCTCTTTTTTCTTAACTTTTTGTTATGTTTACAACATCCTTTCTTCTTTTTACTCCCCTGTTTTTCATACCAAATGTTTTTATTTTTATGTTTGCTTGTTTATTTGTTTGAGGAAAAGAAACTGTGTTTATCATCACTAAAAACAGAAGTTTTAAAGAGTGGAATTAAGCACCAACGTTTCTGGAAGCAATACTAAATACCAGTACCATCACATGCATACCACACATTTTATTCTTTGGGGAATTAGGTCTTTTAACACTTAAGAGTGACTTGATATGGAAAAACATAATTCGTCATAAAAAGAATAACGAAAACGACAATTGCATTTTTATCATATACCAGAATTTTTTTAAACCTCATTCTTACAGTTGTCCAAAATTTGCAGTATCTAGGGCTACAAAAATGGCTCAGTGGCTAAGAGGGTGTTTTGTTGTTACAGACAACTGAGTTCACTTCTGAGCATCCCTACTGGGCAGCTCATTGCTACCTGTAATGCCACCTTCAGGACATCTGATACCTACACACACAAACACACACACACACACACACACACACTCACACACACGGGCATGGAGAGAAAAAGACATAATTGAAAACTGTTGGCAACATCTCACAGTTTTAGAATGCAAAACTGATACATGAGGTTAAATCATTTGCTCAAAGTTACAAGGAATGTAAGCATAGGGTTTCAGATGTCAAAAGCAGGCCTGCTTGGCTGTATCTTATCTCCACATTGCCAGTCAGAACAGACACACAAAAAATAATAGTGAGTACGGCATTTCAAGATGTCAGTGTTACTGATATCCGATATATTGACACTGAGACGCAAATTGTTTAAAGTCCAAAACTGCCTGACTACTTACATGATTAAACCCAGCACTGGTCCTGATAGGGTAAGAACGCCACAGAGTATGGGTGTGAACTCAGTCCAGACTGAAGAACAGTTATACTATTATTGAGTAGTGACTAAAGGTAAATAAATAAGAAAAACACAGGAATCAGACCTTTCTGCAGCAGAATGTTTGAGACATATTGATCCAAAAACTCCTTTTGAAAGTTTGACAAGTGTGGACTTCCACCTCATGCCCTGGCTTGCTTCTTAGCTTGAAGGAATGTCAGCAATGCCCGCCTGCTGGAAAGAACTATTGTCTCTCTGCTGGCTCATCCAGCCAGCCTGGGTTCTGAAAGCTGGCCTGATGTTACACCTTCCTGTGGTTGGTGGATTCCCTCTCTTCAGCTCCAGCTCTCAGCCCCGTGACTCTGGCTGGAAACCAGTTTCTTCATCACAGACTATTTAGTGATTCAAAATGTATCCTTAGGCAATTGAGCCATGCTTCCTTTTCCATTGCTCCTGAGCACAGCCCTTCACATTGTCACTCCCCTACCTTTTCTTACACATGATTCTTCAGAGTTCAGATTTATAAACTATAACAACAATGGTGGCTACAACTTATTAAACTCCAGGTACTTTGAGAGCAGCTTCTGCAGACATCACCTTGTTACAACCCTAAGGGTCCTAATATAAAGATAAGAGCCCAGAAATCACTCTGCTTGATGGGTGGAGGATGTCTAACCACAGTTATTAAAGAGCGTCAGTGCTGAGGCCTCAGCTCCAGGTGCCTGTTGTCCTGAACTAATTGCACAGTTTGCTCTCTCCCCGTTCCCCTTTCCTCATACTGAGCTCCATTCTTCCCAGCCTCTCTGACTCAGTGAGGCTGATCTGAAGTATGACTTTTTCATTTCCTGAGAGCATTTTCCTTAAGCCACAATGAAAGGAAACAGTTTAAAGTACAGTGCTGTCAGAATTTTCACGTAGGAGCATGAAATTCTACTTAATAGAGATGATTGTAATTATACCCACTTAAAGAGATTTCACTTATATTTTAAAAGGAACAGCAATTTATATCTATTAATCCTAGCTATCATTTTTTTTAAAATTGTGAAAACTGCAAACTTATAAAATTCTGAAATTCTCACTTAGTGCTGGGTACCAAGCATTGGACATGAACATTTCTGTTCTGTGCAACCTTCAGAGTCAGAACCTATCAGAACATGACACTATTATTATTGCTGCCATAATCCTTACTTAATAGGTGAATGGATCATTGAAATGTAAAGAAAAACATTTTAATGTACAGAGGCAGGAAATATTTTGAATTCGGGGTTTGAAACTAGAATCTATTAAGTAACACACAACACAAACAAAGCTTTCATCAAATATGTTTGTATAGACGTTAACGTATGAATTTATAGCTGTATCTTGATATGTTTTTAGTCCACATCAACTCTGCTGAGGTTATTGCTGGATGAGCTAAAGGAAATGCAGAAAACCATCCAGCCAGATTTCACAGAGAACTAATTTGGGCCAATGGTAGTATCACAATCCCAAGAACAATTTCTACCACATTTCACCATATTAAAACAAAAATGCCCTCCCACCTCCATAGGGCTGTTTCCATGTAGCTTAATGAAAAAGAAAACTATATTGTAAGACATACAAAATGCCATGCTTTCCTCTGCATATTAGCCATAATATTTGCTCCAGAACTGTTCTAGTAGATGGAGAACAAGGATAGGCTTCTCAAGTATAATCTTCCTCTTCCTCTCCTCCTCCTCCTCCTCCTCCTCATCCTTCTCCTCTTCTTTATTTTGTTTTTCAAGACAGAGTTTCTCCGTGTAGCAAGATTCACCTGCCTCTGCCTCCCCGGTACTGGGATTAAAGGCTTGGACACTACCACCCAGCATAATTTTCATAGTTTTGATGAACCTATGTCTGAGAATATGGCCTTCAGAGTAATATAAAATGTACTGATATCTAACATGTCCTGACCATTGACTCCTGTTTTGAATGTTGTGTTGTTATAGATAGCTTATTTACTTAAAAAGGTTTTGTTGGCTCTATCTTGTGGGTAATGAGTGTCAAGCAATGAAAAGTTTACACCCTCCCAGTGTCAGACTTACTAGCCCTACGATAGTACATCATCAGATCAGACCTGGGTGATAAAATTAACCCCTGTTGCTTTGATAATCAGACCAAGAACTAGTTGGTCTGGGTCACTTCCCATCTCAGATGGAAGGTGGAACATTTCTCATGCAGCCTTAAGCCTTAGACCAAACTAACCAATGCATTAAAGCCTGATATTTTTGCATGTGTCTTTGTGTGTGGCAGTGCTAAGGAGTAAACTCAGAGCTTGCAAGTGTTAGATAAGTCTCCATCTTTGAGGTATAAGTTTAGATAGAAAGTAGTAGTAACTGTTGACTTAGTCAAATAACTCTGAGTCCTAGGTACCTTTCCAAAGTATTTCAACTACTACATCTGGTATCTCAAACTTAAATCTGACGTATTAGGTTTGCCAGATAAGGAGAACCAATACTTTGTGAACACATATGAAAAGATAAATAGATAAACCTTTACATAGATGTATATAACAATTCACAAAGTTTTACTATATATATATATATATATATATATATATATATATATATATATATATATATATATATATCTATATAAAATTTAAGACAAATGAGAGTAAACATGAGATTTTTTTGTCTTTCTGAGACTGATGTGTGTGTGTGTGTGTGTGTGTGTGTGTGTGTGTGTGTGTGTATAATGTGATTATCCTGATTGCATAAAAAGTTTTCTTTCCTAAGGCTTGGCAATCTATAGCCTCAATTGGCACCCACAAGGGTACAGATAACNTAAACATGAGATTTTTTGTCTTTCTGAGACCGATGTGTGTGTGTGTGTGTGTGTGTGTGTGTGTGTGTGTGTGTGTGTGTATAATGTGATTATCCTGATTGCATAAAAAGTTTTCTTTCCTAAGGCTTGGCAATCTATAGCCTCAATTGGCACCCACAAGGGTACAGATAACTATGAAGAAGACACTGAAGAATGAACACTGATGTAAACATTGGGAGTAGCTAAGGCAGAAGCAAGGGCTTATATAAGCTAGACATAATGAGCACCCAGGCCTTATCAGGGGCCTTTAGGAATTCTTTAGGACTGGTAGAGCCAAGAAGTCAGCCAAAGGGAAAGACATACATAACTTTGGGAGGAGAGAAGAGGGATATTTAAAAGAAGCAAGTTTTCTAGCTTGCAGTTAGGAACATACTGGGATTAATTACAGTGCAAACTGTGTTGTTTTCTTTCCTCTGAACTCTCCTGAGCCAAACAAGAAAGGACAGGCATGGGATGGGGTGGGGTGAAGCAATGAGCTTCAGAATCTTCACTGCATAGGTTTCCTCCCAGGAGAGCCAAAGAGCTTTCTTTCCCTCATTCATAAGTGTAAGCCCAATTCATTGCAAGCCATTGGTATACCCTTACTGATCAGCTTCTCATCTATGACCACAAAGGCTGAACAGCAAATCTATTTTAGACAACATTATTATTTTTTTATTATGGAGAATGATTTAGGCCATATAAGTGAATTAAAACAATCTCATAAAAGACAAAAATACATGTTTTCTGTCATTAGTGGACAGTATACTTTTCTGTGTAGCAATAAAATCATGCATGTATATGTTGAAAGGAAATGGAGCCAGGCAGGAGACCCAGAGGGCTGAAAGGGGGTGGGAGCAAAAAAGGAACTGGTTTAAATGCTTAACTTACAGCATATATTTGTATAGAGTCTTTTAAAAAAAATCATCAATTACTTAAATTGTGAGGGTAAATTATATTATTCCCTCCCCAAGCAACAATAACAACAAATGATATTTAAGTGGGGTGTATTAGAGACAGTTAAAGGTGATTAGCTGGCCTTTGGTGATAGGAGTTAAAAAATAAAATTCTTTGCCAGATAAAATTCTTATTATGTGTAATCAGTTTCCAGGCAGAATGTTATGAGGCACAGTAGTATGAAAGTGAAGTTGGGAGGGTTTATGCATCTAATTCTCCAGCAGACTTGAGTTAGGGAAGCTGAGAGGGATGGATAATCTGGAGTACAAAGAGTCAATCACTGGAAGTGAGCACATTCTGCTTTCAAGGGAAGGAGACAGAATGAAGCAAACTTCAGTTCAGTTCAAAGAGAAGAATGAGAGACCAAGATGGATCTATGACAAAGTGATCTGGTTAGCAGGAGAACTAGCCACAGAGTGAGAAGCCAGCAAGAAAGTCTGCATCATGACTGAAAATCCTGAAAGAGACACATGGAAGGTCTCTCTCTCTGTCTTAACTGTCTCCTCTCCTCTTATTCACTTCCTTCCTCTCCCCCTCCCCCTTGTTCTCCCTCCAAAGGACAGGATGATCAAGGTTTTCCTGAAGTGTGTAGCTTTTGACAGCTTTTGGAAGGAACATGGACCTTTGGTGTGTAGCCTTTGTTCTGCCAGTCAAGGTTATTCCCTCTGGTTTTCAGAAAAGCAGGCTTATTGTTATGGAAATGCATTCCCATTGGGAATTTACTTTCAGGAGTCTGTTGGGAAGCATAGAAACATATAAGTTATTTCTTCAGCAGTTTTATTGTCCCTTGTCTTCTGTCAGGAGTGAGAAACTGACTTAAAAATATTGTGGTGGATTCTGTTTTGAGAAGGAAAGAAATAGATTTTAATGATTTGCAGTACAACAGACAACATGAATAATATCTGATTGTCATGTCTTGCCACTTCCATCACTACAAAATGAAAAGATGTTTTATTGATTAAATATATACTTCTACCATTTAGAAATCAACAGGTATTTATTATAGTCTTGGAAGATCTTATGGCACTCCAGGCATAGGTATCTCCTAAAGTCATTGTTGGTGTGATACAATTATTTCCATGTGTTTCTTCTGTCCTTCACCCCTTTTTTCCATTTACACTACTTTTATGATATAAAATTCCTGTAGTTAACCCACCAGCCAGTTAATTAGAATTTAGCATTCCTTGAGAATCTGCCATGTTGTATAAACATGGCATTTAACTTTCACAATAAACATCCCGATCTTGGAAAGAAGAGGAGGGGACTATGGTTAGCCTTTTGTTACAAGTATATTCTAGGCAAAATAGAATTCTATCAATTTTCCTACACCATATTATCAACTTAAAAATTAAAACAACAACAGCAGCAGCAGCAGAGAAAAAAAAGACAAAACAACAACAACAACAACAAAAACCCACTAGGTTTTGTGTCCTATAATCTTGTGTACTGTGTTAATGTGGGAAAAGACTGAGGCTGGGGAATGATTGGTAAACATTGAGGGATTGGTGTTTTAGAACAAACAGATTTGGCAAGACACATAATACTGAGTGCACCCTGAGCAGCTGGGACTGCAGGAGATTTGGAAGGGACCATCACAGAAGGAGACATTAGCAGTCCAGCTGAGACATTTCTTTTCCTGTGTGGAGAAATATTTCATTGTGTAACAAGATATGTGTGATGGGTTTAACTTACCTGGACCCACTGAACAGACCCATTGGCACACATGATATGAAAACAGCTCTACCAAGTCCTCCCTGCCCTCTGTGCTCCGGGGCCACACCTCACTGGCTCTGTAGATTGCTACTGACATATCTGTTGTTTTCCAACATACAGTAAAGAGTAGGCAACAGTCTTATCACTGTTATTATTAACTGTTTAATCATGTTTCTGCTTTTTATTCAAAGGGAAGACAGTGACAAGCAAAGGATTGAATTCTGTGTTCCCCACAACAAAGGATGACATTTCAAAACTGTTTTTGATTTAATGGTTCAGTGACTTTGTCTTTTGCCTTACAGTATTCTAGGAACTGAAAATATATTACACTTTCAGAAAATATGACAAACATTTATACAACTTACAGCTTTCATACAAGCCAAAACATGTTTCATGGTCCTTTCCAAGAAATTAAATTCAGATTGTTTGCTTAATTTATAAAAGAGTGATAATTAAAATTTTGATAAGAAAAACTATTATTTCCAAATCTTCTCAGAATATTCACATCCACATTGGAAACAAATGTCTTTAGATTAAAGCATTTCCTGTATAAGAATAGTACCTTTATTTTAATGTTTTAAAACAAAACTATATTTATGTTAAAATCATCTAAACATTTTAATATCTAAAAATAAAACTAGATTAAATATATTAATTTTTGAATGTTATCAAAATTATTTTATTTGAATTTTTGCATTCCTGCACAATATTAAACATAATCCCAAACCCCAAGCTTCTTTTTCCCCCTTTTGATTTAAAATAGATATTGTTCTTACATAATATATCCTGATTACAGTTTCCCCTCCCTCAATTCCACGCAGCTCAGGCTTCTATGGTATAATAATAAAATAAAATACAATTTAATAAAACAAAGTACAATAAGATAAAACAAGTAAAACACATCGGAATTGGACTGAACAAAAAAGTAAGGGAGACTCTTATGAGAAGGAACAAGAAACACATACAGACACAGAGACCTGCTTCATTTTCACATCCCAGAATGCCGTAAAAACACTGAACAGGATGTTATAATATATACGCAAAGGACCTGTACGGTAAAAAGAAAAGAAAAATATAAATAAAATAGAAATAATCAGATAAAATAAAAATAAACAATCAGGACGAGCCCTGACGATATTCTGAAGCCAGGAAACTCCAATGTGCAGTAGAGTTTTCTGTTGCCTGTCTACTGCTGAAGAATAGTTTGTCTTTTTAGTGGGACTCCCCTGGAAGAAACTAAGTTTTCATTTTCAACTGGCTATCAATTGGCCATTGCTTCTTGGTTAGGGAGGGCAGCCCGTGTCCACTGTTTTCAGCACTGGGATTCTACCTGTGGTGGACACTTGCAGACCGGTGCGTACTGCCTCAGTTTCTGTGAACTCTTGCACAGGTGCACTGGTCATATTGATTGAGAAGGTCTGTTTGCTTCGTGTCCCCCACCCTCTCTGGCTCTTACATTCTTTCTACCTCTTCTTCCTTGGGGTCCTCTGAGTGCTGAAAACCTCTTAGAAACATTCTTAGAAAGTTCCTCTGATTCATGTCAGTAGCAGAGAGAAATATCCATACACATTATATCCTCAGTAAAACTCACTGATTATTTTACCCTAATAAATACTCGTATTTTTAACTTTTCAAAATTGTAAGTTGTATGTTGGAGGAGATCTAGGAAACTTTGAGTAAACTTAAGACATTATTAAAAATGAAGCACAAGCTATGTGATGGTGGTGGCCATGCCTTTTATCCCAGATCTCTGGAGGCAGAGGCAGGTGAGTCTCTGAATTTGAGGTCAGCCTGGTTCAGGGCTACACTGAGAAACACTCTCTAGGAAAAAAAACAAAACAAAACAAAACAAAAAAGAAGCACAAACTAGTCTAATAGAGTAAAGATAGTGTTTAGCTTGTCAGGGACTTGGGAACAGCTTTCTGAGGGCAGAATCTTCAGCATCAGAGCTCACAGGATGAGGATGTGGGTACAGTGCAGACAGACACATGGCATGGACAAGCTGGTTTGGAAACAACACAGCAGTTAGTGTGTTTGAGGCAGACGCAGAATGCTGAGCACTTGCGGAGCTAAACATGGACTGAAGAGGCAGTTTGAAGCCACATCTTAAAGGACTTTTTAGACCAGTGGAATATATTATTTTAGGTCTGTTCCAGTAGTCTAGCAGGTCGGCAGAAAAATTTAAAATGCTAAATGTGTATAGCAGAATATCATTAGAAATAATTTCATTGACTTTTTTTGTTGTTGTTGTTGCTAGATGTATTTGGTTCTATCCTAAGTCTCTGGCCTATCCAAACTTTGGTTCCTGGCCATCTAGGCAGTGTGAGGCATGGGCTCCCTCTCAGGGCATGGGTTTAAAGCTGGATCAGTCATTGGTTGGCCACTCACACAAGTTATAAGCCACTTTCTCCCCAGCACATCTTATAGGTAGGACAAATTGTAAGTCAAAGGTTTTGCATCTGGGTTAATGTCCCATTACTGTCCTGGAAGCCTAGTCTGGGTACAGATAATGACGAGCTCAGATTCTATCTCCCCAATTACTAGTTTTCACTAGAGTCATCCTCATAGATTTTAGGGAGATTCCATGGCACTAGATTTCTACATCAACCTCACATTCCAGTCATCTCCCCCAGTACTCTCTCCCTCTCTCCCTCCACACCCCAAAAGTGAATGTAATAATTACTAATGATACTCTGATAGATTCGTAGACTGGAACTTAACATATTTGTCATCACAGAGGCTACATCCAGCAACTGATAGGAGCAGATGTAGAAACCTGCAGTCAATTAGGTGGACCTCAGGAGTCCTGAAGAAATGGGGGAGGAAGATTGTAAGAGCCAGAGGGGTTGAGGATACCACAAGAAAATGGATCACATATTCAACAAAGAGGGGCTCATAGATGCTCACAGAGACTGAAGCAGCAACCAAGGATCCTGTATAGGTCTGCATTAGGTTCTCCTCACATGTACCATGGTTGGATAACTTGGAGTTCTTGTAGGACTGGAATGCCCAGTATTTCGAGAGCTGATTAGGACTGAAGACGTAATTTGAAGCCACATCTTAAAGGGCTTTTTAGACCAGGTAGAATAGAGTATTTTAAGTCTATTCTAGTGGTCTGAACAATCCACCTATACCCCAACACTTCTAATAGTGGGAGTGGGTGTTGTCTCTGACTTTTTGGCCTGCTTTTAGGACCACTTTTCTCCTACTGGATTGCCTTGCCCAGCCTTGATATGAGGGTGTAAGGCCAAGCTTTACTGTAACATGTTATGCCCTGGTTCATTGATATCCCTGAGAGGTCTGCCCTCTTCTGAAGGGAAACAGAGGAAGAGTGTATCTGGTAGAGAGAGGACATAAGGGGAGGGTTAGAAGGAGTAGAAGGAGGGAAAACTGCAGTCAGGATGTAATATATGAGAAATGAATACAAAATATGATATGATTTATTCCAACCTAGGCCAGAATATAAACAGTGGAAAACTATCTCATAAATTTTAAAACTTTTCTGAAAGGGCAACTGCTTGTATCCTGGGTCAGTGGTCTGTCATCTCACCAACAGCTCTGTGGACATTTGGTGCCAAGTCTTATCTGTTTTGTTCATTGTCTCTTTTAGTTTTGTTTGCCTCTCTTACTCATGGCTGTAGATGAACCCTACGTAATGGCTCTCAACTAAACTTTGGAAACAGATATTGAACACTTGGCTTCTAGCTTTGTTCCTTTTACTAATATCTTCCTTGCAGTGATGTTGTTTTTAAGTCACATCAAAGAACAAACCAAATACATCGAACACATTATCCAACTTAACAAGGACCCATTTTCTACTATGATAAATTTGTTAATATAGTTGTACATGTATGCACAAACTCAGGTACCACAGTGGTCCTGTGGAGCACAAATTTCTCTGTAACATAATGATCACCACAGAAAGTCAGAGCAGAGACTTCCTAAGTCAACACCCTCACTGAACTCTTCATCACGAGTATTTCATAAATGGCACAGTCGGTTCCTTCCCTTTATGTAGGACAGAGAGCAGACACAGCCCCAGGGGATAACTGTCCTTATGGCATCTGCCTAGCTCAAGGTAGAAGTTGTAAAATGACCACTAGGCCATATTTTATTTAAACTGGATCATGTAAATTAACATGCTGCTTCTGTTAAAAATGCAGAAGATTTGTCCATGAAGGATCATTAATTTAGGTCCCGTGTAGGAGAAGGGCAGATACTTTACAAGGAATCTCTTTCTCTTTCTGCATCTCAGTCAACATCTAACTTGTAATACAACTCTGGGGCCAATGAGACAAAGGAGAAGGATGAGAATCAGTATAGCAAGATGCCTGGGATCAAATCTTCTTTCATTACAATAAGAAAAAATTTTCAGATGATTAATATTTTTTTTTGCTCATGATAACAAGGGAATATTTCTTGAATACTTATATGTATAGGAGAGGAAGAACTGGGTATAATGTCAATTTCCTTGCGTGGAAAATAACCTTCACCTAAAGTCTCTTATTTCCTTCTCCACTCCTCAGTCACTCTTAGGCTCAGAAGAGAGCAGAGAGAATGAACAGAGAGTCATTATAGAAATCAAAAGAAGTAAATTAAGTTGGGGAGGATAGAGAAATATAGAGATCTAGAGAAAATTGTAGAGGAGAACACTTTCTTGATAAGTAAGATAGAGTAAGAATGCCTAAAGAGAGGAGATGTTAATAAGTAATGTAAACAAGAGTTTCTACCTTTTTAAGTGTTTGAAGACATCAGGAATTATTCCTACCTAGAGCTCTATAAGACATCAAAGAGTGTGCAGGAGAAATGACCAAATCTATAAAGCAGTTGTATACTTCCTTTTATAATTTACTGAGATTCACATTAGGCACCCAATCCAGTATCACAGTGAAAGCAGCAGGCTAAGGAATCTCCTTCATGAATTTAAAAGAACCATATTTGATTCTGCTGAGTCTAAAGGAATCACATTTGCCTATAGTGTTGCATATAAATTTAGGCAATTGTGCCTAAACCAGTGGTTCTCAACCTTCCTAATGCTGTGACCCTTTAATACAGTTCCTCATGTTGTGGAACTATAAAATATAAAACTATTTTGTTGCTCCTTCATAACTTTAGTGTTGCTACTGTTTGGGAAATCTGATATGCAACCCTCAAAGTGGTTGCAACCATTGAGAAGCACTGGCTTAAATCTAGTCTGCGAACATATAAACAGCTCAGAATTAGAAGACATCAAAGGTGATCAGTTCACAGCATTGCATTGTGTACCTTTAATTAAAATGTAACCCATGTAATATGGAATGCATTTCCATAACATTTGCATTGCTATGGCCACTGGTAACTCCCCTAGACAGTCTGAAAAGGACCCAGTTAACCAGGAAGCAGGATATGTATGAGGCAAGATGGACTTGAATGTGGGAGGGCATTGGGGAAGCTGAAGGACATACCATTTAAGCTACCCAATGAGGATCCAGGTACTTTAAAATCAACCTTTCTACATTAAGGATATTTGGAGATTGGAACCTTGACTATAGATGGTGTTCTCAAAGGAAGCAGGTTTCTTCCAAAGAAAGAAATTCTACACGCATATTTTATTATATTTGAGTTTAAAAAAAATCCTCTTCAGACAGATTTGGAAAGTAATTTTAGAATGGCTTAATTTTCTTTTTATTCACTAAAACAGAGACATAATTTGATTCATATTCCAGTTATGTTCTCTTGGCCACAATGTAGATTGAACATTATAATTTAAAAAGAAATTAATATGATCCCTCAAAGTTTTCATAGTTATACTTGAAAATCCACACCTATGTAATGATGTCTGCAGTAGCCCACATGCTTCTTTTCATGTGAGCTGAAGTATGCATTACTACACAAACTAAAACTTCCCATAGCCATTACTAATTTTTATAGTTTGGACACAGTGTTATTCTTTTTCAACATTTCTTACTTGGGTCAAAATTCCAAATACATTTACCTAATTTTAAATATAAGAAATTTAAAACATATGTACAATCTCACTATATAAATTACTGGGCTTTGGAGTATTAAACTGCTCTCCAGACACTCAGTGAGTCCCATTTACAAAGAGCAGTAACACTGCAGGACACCAGTCATTTACTATAGTCATGATTTAGCTAATGTCCAAACATCTCAACTTGTCTTAAAGATTTTGGAATTTTTAAAAATAAATTATAAATTATGTATTGTCTTTGTGGGTCATTAACCAGAAAACAAAATGCATGATTATAAATCTGGCATTTCCATACTTGATAATTAACATAAAATAATCCCATTTCTTACTAAGAAGTGAAAAAGGACTATCATGTTTCCAATTAAAGCTACATTTTAAAAATGCACTCCATCCATGTATACAGCTGTGCATTCTGTAAATCATCTTAGATATCCTCAACTGCTCTGTGTTGCTTTAGACTGATATTGGTGACCTGATCCCTTCAGCTGCTCTGGAACATAGCTGAGAACATGGGCGTTGCATTTACCCTGTAACTTGTGATCTCACAGCTTCTTTGGTCGGGAGCTGGCAAAAAGGATTGCCGTTACTATTCTATTTTAGCTTTTCAGTAAGTGCCAACAAACAAAATTATATTCCTTCCCTTTTATGGTTTTCTTCAAGGTCCTGGACGGCAGAGAAGGCATTTGTGAGGCAGGCCACCCTACAGTTAGTGTTAAGCAGCTTATATTTTAACCGCAGGGAATTTGCAATCAGGTCTATACATATTTTTGTTCTTTGTCACAGAGTATTTGAAAATAGGGAAGAAAAAAGAAGTGTGCTTTATCCCCATTTCTTTTGTTTTTCTTCTGAAATGAGATGACCTTTTGAAAACACCCAGGGAAAGTCTCTTGGTTTTGCAGAGACAGGAAGGACTGAGTCTGGTGGAGTGAAAACGAAAGTAGAGGTAGTTGACACATCTTATTTATATTAAATAATCTTGAAGCATAAAAGAGAAGTTATTTCTTTTTGTCTCAGAGTGAGGCACTCTCAGCTTCTTCTAAAGGCAGACATGAACAGAGGTTTGGAAGGCATGCTGCTGCTGCTTGGAAAAATGCAAAGGTTGATTTTTTTTTTTCTAGAGTCCTGGTAGCTTGCCACTAAAAACACTTGCTGTTCCAAGACGTCTGTGGCTCATGCCAGACATTCGATCAACAAAGCAGAGCCCTGTGGCCTCAGACATGTGTGTGGACTTCTCATGAAGACTTCTAAGTGATCTTTAAGATAAGCAGGCTGAGCACAGAGTCGTGCCACTTAGAACTGGATCAGGAAGGGTCAGTTGGGACCTCTCTGTTCCTTCTCTGATCGTACATCCAAAGATGCTGTGTTCATTTACTGGATTATCACTTTACCTTTCTTTGGAAGCTACATAAGTAATGTTCTTTAACACAGAGATAGACAGTTTTAGGGATGACGAGAGCTTCTGTTTGCTGATTAGGTGAGTGAGGGTCACAAAAAGCAAATATGACTGCAGTCATGAGTTTGCCTGTGAGTAGAGACTTGAGAGAGAGATTTGTTTCATGAAGCAATAAAATACAGTTAAATATGTTTACTTCCATCTTTCAGTGGTAAGGAAAACTTCTGTCAATTTACCTATGTGTATTTTACTTTATATCAGAAGCAGTATTTTCCTCCTGAAAAATACCTCCTTTATTATAGAAAAATAAAGACATGGCAGTTTCTTTTATTCTTGAATTGGCTTAAAATATTTATAGAAAATGATTTCTGGGTTGAAGAGATGGTTCATTGGTTAAGAGCACTTGTTGCTCTTGCCAAGAACCTGGGATTGGTTGCTAGCATCCACGTGCCAGTTCACAAATGGCTCTGTAACTCCAGTGTCAGGTGATCTGATGCCCTCTTCTGATGTCCATAGGCACTGTATTCAAATGGTGCACACACTCAAAGCAGAAAACGTATACATGTAAAAATATCTAAAAAGAGAGAGGAAGAAAGAAAGTGAGTGCTATTTCTATAAAAATAAAATGGCATGTCATTGTCATTGAATATTTTTATAGTAGCAATCAGCAGCATGTAATTGAATCCAGTCTCTATGTCAGAGCACATCACACTGTTGCCACTTTAAGCGATTCTCCTACTGAAGGGCTTCAAGGATACACTGGCTGGGCCTTTCCCCAGTTTCTAGGTTGAGAAGTATCTGTTTTGCAATCAGGACTTTTCTCATTAGTCCTGTTTTTCTAGTAATGGCAACTGAAATAGATGCATGTAGTTCTTTCCCTAGGGGGATTATAAACACGTAAAAGAAGGAGGCATAGCTGTATGATGAAATATTGTGTAACCATTGACTGCTATGTTCCTATTTTCTAATGTCGAAGGAAAAATTACATCATATTGCTTGAAGTGAAACAAACATTTAGAAAACAATTTTAAGCACACAAGTCATATATATATATATATATATATATATATATATATATATATATATATATATGACTTGTAGGATTTGGAGATTTATTTTCTTATTTTCTTTTCCAAATAAGTGGCTACACTTTTTATAATCAGCAATCTGAGTAAGTAATTATGAATATTAAAACTAATTTCACAGAAAAACATGACAACTGGATTTGTGAACTGTGATAAGATGTGTGTTTTCAGACCATGTAGCTTATAGAAAGCTTCCTTTCTCTAGGATGTGGCCTAGCAAAATGATACAAGGCGATAATGAGACAAAGATATTTTTTTTCAGGAAAAAGATTAGAAGAACTGCAAAACAGAAATAAGGGGAACAGGAAACAAAAGTACAGGAGTTAAGATAAGGGGAAGCCGAGAAACAAAGGAAAGAGATTAGCAAGTAACATTTTTCACTGGTCTCCACTTTCTCCAGAGAAATCTAAGGAAATAACAAGATATGGTTTGATTTTTAGATGTTTATCATGGTAATGCTTATATTATGGACCCTTAGGACAAGGGAATGAAAGGGTTTAGTTTTGAAAGGGTTTTGTTGGTTTTGTTTTGTGTTTTTTATAGACAGAAACTAGAACTAGGTACAGGATTAATTTAAACAGTTATTTATTTTTTTCCAATTTTTATTAGATATTTTCTTCATTTACATTTCAAATGCTATCCCAAAGGTCCCCTATATCCTCCCCAATCCCCTGCTCGACTCCCTTACCCACCCATTCCCACATTATGGCCCTGGTGTTTCCCTGTACTGGGAGATATAAGGTTTACATGACCAAGCAGCTTCTCTTCCCATGATCTGCTACATATGCAGCTAGAGACATGAGCTATGGGGGTATTGGTTGGTTCATATTGTTCTTCCACCTATAGGGTTGGAGACCCCTTCAGCTACTTGGGTACTTTCTCTAGCTCCTCTATTGGGAACCCTGTGTTCCACCTAATAGCTGATTGTGAGCTTCCACTTCTGTGTTAGCCAGGCACTGGCATAGCCTCACACGAGACAGCTATATCAGGGCCCTTTCAGCAATATCTTGCTGGTGTATGCAATAGTGTCTGCTTTTGGTGGCTGATTATGGGATGGGTCCCCAGCTGCAGCAGTCACTGATTGGTCCATCCTTTTGTCTTATCTCCACATTTGATCTCTGTGACTCCTTCAATGTGTGCTTTGTTCCTAATTCTAAGAAGGGGCAAAGTGTCCACACTTTGGTCTTCATTCTTCTTGAGTTTCATTAAACAGTTTTTATTATTCTCAGTTTTTCAGCAGAAGAAAGCCCACATACATATCAGGGAGCAGAGTGGTCATTGGAATAAGAGTGGCTTCTTCAATTCCTAACTGCCACACTTGCCAGATATGTCACAATGGCTAGCTCAGATCCTCATCAGGAAAGGCTGTCACAATGCTGTTTTATAGGCAATAGTCAGAACAAATGAGAAATGCACTTAAAGCACTGACAGACTAGACCATGACCAACAGTAGGCCTGCAATAAATACTGCTCTACTTTTCTTTAATTGCAGCCTTGGGGACCTGATGCACTCAGCCACTTTCTCCCAGGACTTTTACCTACAGCACAAGCATCCCGTAGATGGCAGGTAACACTTAGATTCTTAGGGCCAGATACCCCTCCTCCTTTCCCCCACCTGTTGTTTGTTTCTTTCTTTGTCCTTTTGGAGAACCCCACTGTGAAATCAAACATATCCACTATGCTGAGATTTCCACTCTATGGACTTCATACTTAGAGCATAGAGAATCTCAGATTTATAGGAAAGGATTCTGTTTTGGAAGCTAGGAAAGCAGAAAGGCAAGTGAATCCCATTCTGGAGCTATATTTATCATTCTACTCTTCTTCTTAACTTTTTTACTCTTCACACAGAGTATTCTCTGTCCCTGTTAGATTCTTTCAGGTATACCTTGTCTCACATTGTCACTACTCACCTGCATTCTCTCTCTTCTGCATCATCAGAAATACTGCATCACTTACACATTCATTAGAAACTCCCAGGCCTTAGCACCATGTTACTGAATCACAGACCTTGCTCAGGGGCACAGCAAAATGTGTTTTATAAAACGTTTGGGAAATCTGTAAGGTTAAACAGTCAATGCTAGCAAGTTGTGGGCATACTTAGCTGTGTAACAACTCACTGAATCCTAGCCTCTGTTCTTCTGTTTCATGTAAAGTGGTCAGTATAGCCACTCTCTCCATAGCAATTTAGCTATTCTGTACAGTGTCAGGTTAGTTCCTTTATGCAGCAGTGATATATGAAGCAGGTATGTATGGCCGGAACCCTCTTGATGGGGTTACAAGTATGTGCCACAACTGCCTGGTTCTGTGTAGCCTTAAACCATTCCCCCATGTCCCAAATCCTTAAGACTTCCAGGGTGGGGAGAAAAATGTTTCACCTTATGTTCTTATAAGACATTGACAATTTAATATCTTCATGGTATTAGAAAGCTATGACTCACTTTATAGATTCGAATACTAAAGTAAACCTTAAATTAAAACAAACAAACAAACAAACAAACAAACAGGAACATTTCCAAATGAAATTATTAAAATAACCAAGATGTAAACAGATCACAATGCACCTCCCTTTTGCAGACACAGTGATTTTTACAACTTCCTATTTGGGGATGCCTTCATCTTTCCCACCATTCAGAGCATCAGTACACCAGAGCAGGTCTTATCCCCAAATCCATTGCTATTATGTGGAACATGTTATTTTAGCTGGGCTCGCTTGTCTGGCCTCAGTGAGAGAGGAAACCCTTCACAGAGTCTTGAAGTGCTAGGGTGGGCAGATATCCAGGGGAGCCTCACCCACTCAGAGGAGAAGAGGGTGGAGGGATGTGGGAAGGATTGTGGGAAGAGGTAGCCAGAATGTAAAGTGATTAAGTAAAAAATTAAATTCAATAAGAAAAAGAAAAGACAATCTGACGTAATCTTCTCAGTTGCCTGCTTGGTATAGCTAAGCCCTTGAGTTTTCCCCAGTGTGGTGGCTTTCCACCGTCTTTTAATTCCCTCCATTTCCCAGGTGAGTCAAAGCCCACTCGCTAGCAACATGGGCTTTCCACTTTCCCACATCCTAGTTCCGATTTTCATTCAACCTTTTACATCCACTCTCCTCCCTTTAATCTTCTTGTTCCCACTATCGACCTCTACAATTTAAAAAAAAATATTATTTAATAGGTATTTATTACATAACCATCTATTAAGTACTTTTATGGCTCTCACCTGAAGCATTTATCTGGTATACAGATAGATGCCAGATATCAGTGAAGAAAGAGCCCTACATATACCAAGTTATCAGCAAATAAACATAAAATCCTCAAATTATGTACAAAAGTCAGTATTTATCACAAACATCTGGAAGGCAAGATTGGGAGAAACATAGGAGCAATATGAGTAGATCTTAATTAAATTTTGGGATGTCTTGATTAAACACAGTATGACCTGAATTACAGTCAATGGGAATCAAAGTCCAGGTGGACATGAGCTCTGCCTGAAAGAAAAGTAGTTTCTGGAGCAATGAGAAGCTTCATTGAAATGATAATGTGTGGTCACTGCTCAGTGGAGAGAGTCATCCTTGGAGTGTTTGCTCTTATTGTCTTTTCTGGGGAGCAAAAGTAAGTTTGCTAAGTGTAAAAAGTGTTAAATATTCTACCTGTAGTTAGTAAGCCTTAGTAACATGACAATTCCATGTTATATTGGAAACTCCTTGAAAGTGGTCATTATTTTTTGTTCACACTTGTGCTCTTTGGGATGAACAAGAAAATCAGAGCTGTGTTCTTGATTGCAGGGGCTTACAGACACAGCTGTAAATACCCGAACTTAACAGAGTGTTCCCACATTTGCTGCTATGTTTCCTTGAATTTTTTAATACTTTTGAATAAGGAGTCATACTTTTCATTTTGTACTGAGCTCACAAATTATGTTGACATTTGAATGACTTTTATATTGTATAATGAATGAACAATTGACGACTCAAATACAGGTCAAATAGGAATACTTTCAGAAAACATATTTTTTTCCTTTGGTGTCTCACTTTGGCTATGCTCTATGTGTCTCCCTTAAAGTACTATTTCTTAAATAATACATTGAATTCTGCATTGGCATTGCTATTGGTGATATTTTTGGAAAAAAAAAAAAAAAAAAAAAAAAAAAAAAACCTCAACTAAGTTGTATGGCTTCATGGTCATCACTATTTGAATCCACACTCCCAATACTGCTGAGAAAGCTCTGGCACTCTTTATTAGACCATTCGTGTCTTTTCTTTCTATGAAATTTTGTCCCCTGCTGCATACAATAAAAGTGAGTGGGAGCTATTAAGATGAAGAAAGCATCATATTCAGGTCCCCATTGGAATACAGTGCTGATTCCAATCCAGTTGTATGGACCATGGCAAACATGTGCTATGCTTGGACTCTGGAAACCCCTCCATGTTAAAAAAAATGTTACAATAATGGCTGTTACAACTGAGAAGATCTAAAGAAAGCAGAGGATTAGCCATGCTACATGTGTGGTAAGCAGTGAAAGATTAAACTATAAAACTATAAAATATTACTATACATAAAAACCATAAATATTTAACTATGATTATAAAAATAATAACAATAAATTAAATATAAAAGTATAAATTAAATATAAAAGTATATATTATATAGTACATATATACTGGTTATATATACTATATACCTCCTAACATTATATATAATATGTGTTATATATACTATTAAACTATGTCTGACATGTTGTGGCATTGGAGAGCTGCAAGGACTAGTTTAGTTCTTAGTCCAGACAGTAATGGTGCTATGGCTCATTTGTGAAGACCTAGGATGAATACTGAGCTACTGATTCAGTTGTTCTTGTTAGTGTTGTGAACCACCCTTGAAAGCTCAGAAGGACTTTTAGCTATTTTCCTAGTTTACCTTGCTATGATCAACAGATCTACATTCTTATGCTTAACCTAATGATCACAGGCTGGGTTGTCTCTATATGTCTGATCCATTATCTGTGGATATGTGCTCCTTCATACAGTTGGCAGGTGAAGGAATCTTCAGTCTAAAGGAGTTGTACACTAATTACGTGTAGTGCTGAGGGTAAGAGTTGCCTCAAGGGGAGGACATTAACCAATAAGCCTTCATTGTCTGTGATGCAGTATATTGGTTCCAAGCTAGTTGTATGGACCATGGCAACCACGTGCTATGCTTGGCCTCTGGATGTCTCTCCATGTTACACAAATGTTAAAATAATGGCTTAATACTTTATTGGATTTCTGAGGTGCTACAAAATATAAAATTAGTGGCTAAAAATACTACTCTGAGAGATGATAAAAATTTAAATACAGCCAAGTGTCAGAACACAGTCCAAAAATGCCATCATGCAAGTTATTGTCAATGCTTGGAGAAAACAAGAGTTCTGTGACCTAGCTTTTCATAACACAGAATTACTCTTGAAATGTGTTGTCGTGCTCCTCCCTACAGGAGCGGATAGGAGTGAGTTTACCTCAGCTGTTGCTATCCATATGCTTCTGTGGAAAAACATAATTTTGTTGTCACATGTAGCTTGTCCTTCTGATTGTATACTTTACTCCAGTGAGCATAAATTATCTGATGCTCTGAATAAAGTTGGCTATCATGTGAGACTTTAGTACACCTCATTTTTAGGTTTAGCTCTCTCAGGTTCATGACTAGTGTGATAAACAAGTGGTTCCCAAACAGGAACTTGAAGTCCCCTGTGAGAAAAGAGGGTTGGGATCTTCACAGAACAAGGTGAGTGGTAATAATGGAGCAGATACCAGGGAAGCCTTTGCGTTATGTTCAGATTGCATATCATTTCTAAAAGAATGTATACTCTCTGGTTTCCAGAAAAGAACTTAAATAAATAAGTATTAGGATTAGTAAAAGGACCATTAAAAAGAAAAAAAAATAATATGGGGGGAAGATCCTGATTGAAAAGACATATACCTAAGGGTAAAGTTTCCTGTTCAATTTTGGGTCACTTGAGTATTTATTTGGACTGTTTTCAAAACAATGAATATAAGGAGGTCACTAATCATGATAAAGAGATGACTAATTTTTTTTGAAAGAATATAAACTGGATGGTCAAACCTTGAAACTGAAAATAGAGGTGAAGAAAGAGGTTTTCTCTGTTCAGGTAAAATCAACAGTAAAAACAGTGCCACTCAGAATTATGCTAGCAGTACCTGCCTCAGCTTCCTTACCGAAGCCTTCTTTAGATACCTGTCTTCTGTTGCCTGAAAATTACGCTGAAGCAAAAGTTATGGAACCTGATAATCACTCCAATACTGAATCCTCTCCACTTTCTGATGAAGACTTAGAAGAGCCTATGGAAAGCTAACTTTATAAAGTAGACAATCTAGACCATGGCCAGGAAAAGGAATTCATTTATACTAATTATGCACTAGTCAATCTGCTTAAAACTCTATAAGGAAAGGTGATATTTGATAGGCCTTGAATATTATCTTGAGAAGAATAGGACCATAGCTATTTGAATTCAGACTAAAAGAGGCATTTGTATATTGAGTAGATATTTTGCTGTCTTTAAATTTCTTATTTTCTCCATTAAATCACCACTTATAGGTATTATACAGCACATGAGGATAAACCTTTGAGATGAATCTATTTATACCATAAGGGACATAAAATATTAATTGCTTACCTAATTCTTCTTGTTCAATTAGTTAATCAGGAGAGGACATGATACAACAATTATATGTATTTGATTCTTTCTGTATTATATTATCCTTAACTAACATTCAATGTTAAGAGTGTTACAGAATTCTATGGATTTTAACTTTTCATTTACAGATTACTATATAAGAATAGGAAATCATTTTCCAGCTGTGGTATTTTTTCATATAAACAATTCAGTTTAACAATTCATGTGATCACAAAAAATTGTTCAAACTTCTTCCATTCGACAGACAGACACTTATTTTATTAATGTATCATCTAATGGTATGGGGGGAATTCATGGTCTATATATTCATCAATTTGTTAATGCTTCTTTTTCCTCAGACCAGTAGTTGGAACGTGCCATTTTTGATTCATCTATTAGTTAGTTCACAAACCCTTAAATATCATTTCAGATTTTGCTTATATTGTAAGAGTATTTCCAACAATATGCTCATATTTGTGCATACTCTAACTTTCCTAGTTTTATTACCAAAGGGAATTAGCAATTTGATACATTAGCTTACCAATTTTTTGCTTCTCCAGAAGAAAATTGGGACGGGGTCTGCATGTCACTATAGGCAGATCCACCGAATTCCTCTCAAGCATCTCTGGCCCTGGGTCATCAAGCACAGGATGGAGGGTGAGACAGTGGAAGTAATGAGAAAGATAGCAAATCTCCAGCTAAAGGGCAAAAAGTGATGTCAACCATATCATCGGAAGTCCATTCTGACTACCTAGGCCAAAGTAAGGTCCTATGAACAAAGGAGAAGTTATGAACATTGGACGTTCAGATGTAATAAATTCATTTATTTATCTAAAGAAGGAAACTGCATTGAATATGTCTTTGGGATTTAAGTCACTTCCTATTTACATAAGATATCATAATATTTGTATTCTTGTTAAAGAAAAATATGGGCTCATGTTCTAAAGACAAATATGTGCTTATGTTCTTCAAAATACCAGAACTACTTATCATATGGGTCTCATTCCAAGCTCTTCTCTACAGTTTTCTGGTCAATATATCAATGTAACCCAAGGTGATTAACATAGTTTGGTTCTCTTTTCTCAGTAGCAGAGTATTACATAAAATGAGCTCAGTGCTCTACTATTATAATTTATTTGCTTGTAGGATACTCATGCACCAAATGACAATTATATTTATCTACAACATCTCAGGTCAAAATCACTTTGAAAGGTGGATCTATATCATTTTGAGGTCAGTACGGTATACAAAGCAAGTTCCAGGATCAGGCAGGACTCTGTTACACAAAGAAACCCTGTCTTGCCACCCCCAAACATTGCGATGTTCTGCTATTACAATAAAAAGGGGGAGCTATTAGAACACAGTTCAAAAACAGAAGCTTGTGAGGGGACTTCTGAGTGCTTGTGAGAAAATCGCCCCCCCCCCCCAATAGATATGAGTTTTGTACTCTGAGTACCTACATAACACAGAATTGTTCTTGGAATGTTTTCATGCTCTTCTCAGGGGTAGTAGATAAAAGTGAGTTCATTTCAGTTGTTGTTATGCATATAACTCTATGGAAAAACATGAAGCTTATCCTGCAGATAGTGTATTTTTACTCAGGTGACTCTTTTTTGTTTTGTTTTGTTTTGTTTTGTTTGTTTTGTTTTTCGAGACAGGGTTTCTCTGTATAGCCCTGGCTGTCCTGAAACTCACTCTGTAGACCAGGTTGGCCTCGACCTTCAAAGTATAAATTGTCTGATGTTCTGAATAAAATTGACTATTGCATAAGACATTAGTCTGCCTAATTTTTAGGCCCTGTTCTTCTAGGTTTGTGTTGCCAACTAGAAATAGCTAGGATTAAGCAAATCAGTAAGTCAACTGGATACAGTAAACAGCTATGACTAAGTAGATCAGTATTAAGTCTACTGGTTGACTATTTAGAGCTGTAGAGTTAGCCACATGCTAACACAACATATACATGTTGTAGTTTTAAGAAAATGTTTGAAATTATTTATGAACAAATGTTATTCCCCAATTGCTTCTTCTGAACTGGCTCAAAGAAGTTCCTCCTCTTTTCATACATCCTATGGAGGACCTCATATCTTCCTTCTTTTACTGATTCAATCTGTTTCGTGAATATAAGGGATCTTGTAAGGAATGTTTTCTAGGATACTTTTTCACTCCTATACAATCAACATTAGCTCTTAGTAGAAGCCCATACTTATGAAATCAACCTAAAAATAATTATCTGTCAGAAAAAAATTTGACTGTGAAGACAAGGATATCATTCTGATGATAATTGTGTAAGTACATTGTAGCTGTTTTCAGACACACCAGTAGAGGGCATCTCATTACAGATGGTTGTGAGTCACGCTGTGGTTGCTGGGATTTGAACTCAGAACCTCTTGAGGAGCAGTCAGTGCTCTTAATCGCTGAGCAAACTCTCCAGCTCACTCCAATCCTACAAGTTTGCTATGTTTTTAATATCACCCCAATTTCCCAATTTGGCTGTTCGCTGAACAGTTCACCTTTTCTTTCTAGTGCTTCCAGTGTTGGTTAAAATTACTTTATATAAAAATACAACATTTTGTAGTTACCAGCAACCTTAAAATATTTTTACTTTCCTTAAAAACACTTCCAGGTTACATTTCTTTTTTTCTTTTTTAATTGCAATTATTTTTTATTTTCTGACATCTTTACTAGAAAATTTTATTTTTAATACATTTGAAATAGTTAAAGTTCTTTACAAACTTTGCTTCTCCTAGAGATGCAAAAAGCAATCATCTTATTGAAATACTGAGAAGCCATTTACTCCAGAAAGGTCTAGCTTTTCTCTCTCTCATCAACTGGTGAGGATTAGTTCAAGATGTCTTTTTGTTTTGCTTTGTTTTTTTAAGAAATAAAAAGTATAATTGGTGAGATACAAATATAAGTTTGCTTAGAGGAAACTGGGAAATCATTACTTACTAAGACATGGCGTCAACATGCTGCCTATCAGAGTCATTGGAGACTTGGGGTGTAAAGAGTGAATACTTAGAGAAGCCATGAGCACTTATTTGATGGAAGAGACAAGCCTGAGGTTAAACTCAAGGGGGAAAAAAATGATGCCTGGCTCCTGGGTAGATGGTAAAATCAGCTCTTTGATTGTATGTGTATTAAGTTTTCCTCTGGTTCAAGTGATTTTGAGGAGCAGCAACATTGGCATCTGTGGTAGACAGTGTCCTAACAGGTGGACTGCCAGATCTGTAAACTGTTGACCTCCTAGAGAGTGCAACTGAGACATCTAAAGACCCCCTTTGCTCAGTATTCCTTACTGAATGCCTACATTCCCAATTCAGGTTATAATTTACAAGAAGACATATTAGCCTGAAGGAAACTGTGCTTTCAAATATTTGTTGTTCTATTATTTTAGAACTGTTTTAATATTTATGAGTATGTAGTCATAAGCTTAACATGACAATGGTTTTACTGTTATCTATCATCCATCCATCCATCTATCTATCTATCTATCTATCTATCTATCTATCTATCCATCTATCATCTATTATCTATCTATCTGTTTAGAAGAACTTTTTACAATGCTGAGCCTCTGATCAGGATTCTGTTTTCAGAAAAAAGTACTTTATAGTCATACCAGAAGGACTGTATTTGGAGGAGAATGTTGCCATGAGAACCAAGAAAAATGCCACTTCCCTTTGGGAGAAGTCATTAGAGTGTGAAAACTCAGAGCACTGTAGACTGTAGAATACTTTGTCAGTTTCCTAGAAGGCTCATGCTTTCTTTCTCTTTCTGACATCTTATAAGCATTTCTAACCCAGAGTCATTCCAGGTTAGCACCTTAACATACTGGTTTATAATGTGCCACCTTGGGGGCTCTATAATAACTATGAGTTTAAATAATAAAAGGAGAAATGTCTACTTTTTTATCTGCCTTTATGAACAGTATTTCATTGAAAAATGCTAATGTTTTCTAGTATTTCTTATAGTAAACTTCTGTAAAGAGTGAATTAATCAGACCAGCGATTTAAAGCATCTTAAACTAAAATGTGCCTTAGCTAGTGCAATCTTAATTGTGTCTTATTTTACGATGGCAGTGACTGGCATGAGTTGCTCTGACTTAAGATGGTAGAGCCAGCTTGGCCACTGTACTTGCAGTAATCTAAATTACTGCAGGCAACCCAAGGTTGTCCTGAGATGAACGGCAGCTTCCCAGGCTGCATCTGGTGTGAGGGGAGGAGCAGTACTTCAACAATTAGGCAAGGACAGCCAAGATTACAGCAGGACAAGTGGTTTCTGCTGACCTCTTAGCATTTATTGCAGCAATACACATATTCTTAAGTGAATGCTGCAGCCTCTTTTTTTTTTGTTTTTTTTTGCTAGGACATTTGTTTTCAGTTTCTGGAAAAAATTATGACTCTACATATTGTGAAATTAATTTTCATTGTATTTGCAATATAGATAAGTTCTCTGAATCTTTACAGCAACCAGAAACAACAGGCAGATAGAAGCAACTTCCCTAGGGAATCTCAAAGGCATAAAGCCTTGGAGACTCCAAGTCACTGGGGCTACTACAGCAAAACTCAAGCAAATTGCCCTAGGAAATATTGACAAGCTCTGTATGGTAGCCAGTATAGTGGGTTTGTTGTTGTTTTCTCCTAATGAAAATACCTCTTGTGGGGTTCTGCACATGACACTGTCAACTGCCACATAATCGTTTGGTATCTATGACATTTTAAAACACAATATACCTTTGTACCATGTGGACTCTGCTGTCCAGCTATGTAGGCTAGGCTGAGCAGGAACTCTCTGGAGGTCTAACTTCTTGGTGCTCTTTTCTTCATTCAAATCCTATCAATGGCAGAGCTGACACCATACAATTATTACTGTGCTTAATAAAAATAATGACTGGAAAGCTCTAAACACAGTGCCTTGGAAGTCCTAACTGCTAATCTAATTCTCTTAATAGTGCTATGACAGTTGACAAGGTTGGATCATAGTATAATGAAATATTTCATAAAGTTTCACATTGATTGACTATTACTCTTTTCATAAAGCATTCACATCAGACTTTTTTTCACTTCCTAATCTTCTAATATATATTTATTTTGGTGGGGGAGAAAGACATAAATGGGATGCAATTAACCCTAACATGAAACAGATGTCACTAAAATGTATTATGTGTTCTTTCCACCATGAGCATCTAACACATCACTGTGGACAAGAAGAAACATCCAGGGCAGATGTCCTGACTGTCTTTGGAAATTGTTCCCATCCTTAACTATAACCAATTAGCTGCTGATAACCAAGATAGCTGCTCCTTAATTAGAAATCACTGTAATTCCAAAGATAGCCCTTGGCCTTGTAGCAATCACAAGGGTGATTCTGGTAAATGAGAAAGAATGCTCATACTGAACACGGCCATATGTGGCATATAGAGATAGAATTGTTCTGAGTTATCCCACTGCAGCAGCACACCCTTCCTTTCTCAATGTCACTTCCTAGTGAGTGCAGTCTACAAGTCTTAAGGGGTCCTTAACACTTCCATTAATTCCAAGGCAGAGAGATGTAGATAGAGTGAAGTATGGTTTCGAGTCTGTTGCTGAAAATAGGATATTACCGCTTCCAGAAATGTTTAGCCATTATTTAAGCTAACCATTATAGGATTACAATGAAGGTCTTAATGTTATGACTGAAACATACATTAGAGCACACACACACACACACACACACACACACACACACACCATATATATTATGACCCAAACATCATCATTTATGTTTTTATGTGACTACAATTTTCTGATCTCTCTTATTCCCAAACTTCATTGATACATTTTAGCTTATTTAATATTAATTCATTTCAGAGCATTCAAGAACTCTGCTTGCCTCCAAAAGTTACTACCAAAAGCCTGCATGTCACATTCTCTTGAATACATTCTGACATCATTGGAAGCTGTAACTACTACCCTGGATCAGATTTCCCTTTACTCATTTGTCATTCAAAGGTGCTTATGCAAATCTAACTCTTAGCATCTCTGTAACAAAGAGGAAGTTAGGTCTTGCATGTAGTCAGCTGTATGGCTCAAGTTATAGGGTGACTCAGGACTATAATCTGAAGTTCTATGCTTCTAGTATGTAGTTTCTTTGTATCACCTTTGAAAGTATTAATTCATGTGAGTGTAATGATATTTCTTCAAGTTTTCAAGCATAATTAGCTCTTTGAGATATTTTTATTTGGCAATTTCTTAGATTTGTTGACCTACACCCACATGTGTGAACTCATGCAGCAGATGACAAGAAGGGAAATGAGTTGGTGAAAGTTGCATACATGGAAAGTCTTTTATGACTATAAACTAAAACAACATGCAGGGTACAACTTTTAGGTTCTTCTCTACTATAAAATGTTGCCATCTTACCCTTATAAAATAATAAGGGTGGGCTGGGACAAATAGTCTAGTCTATAACACACATCCCACTCTGTTTTATGGACTTGTGGTTGGAATGGAATTAATCTTAATGGGAAGAATCAGAAGGATGTAATCAAATGTATATGGAAACATTGTTTTGTACATATCTATAAAAACATATTTGGCCCAGATGAGGAGGCAAGAGAAAAGGAGGTTGTAGGGAGTAAGAGGAACAGGAAATCGTTGTGCTTTGATAAATATTAAGTGCAGCTGTGTCTCTTCAAACCAGAGTCTCAACCTTTTCAATTTTTTTAGTTAGTCAGTTGATCTCATCAATGCATCGAATTCATTTTTGGAAGGCAATTTGGTTATTCTGATATATCAGCACTTCTTGTAGAGTATTTCTTTGTCTAGGATGTTGAACAGGGAACGATAATTGGATAGGATTTTAGTCCTAACAACAGGAGAAGTTCTAACTGATATAAGGAGACTAAAAACAATGCTCTCTGTAACCTTACACAAGAAAGATAACCAGTACTCATGGTGAGTTAGGCGAAAGCTACAAAATACTCAATTTGACTTATAACTTAATTAAATAATTCATATAATTCCTTCAAATTGCTAATACTGTTTCTTCAGTAAAATGTAATGTTTAGTACTTATATTTTCTCACATGATTTCAGCCTAAGCAGTGTTTATACCCCCTGGTGGGTGAGATATGGGGGTATAATCTCATGTACCACCCTCCTCCTACTCATGCCCCACCTGAATCTCTGAACCGTATTGTCTCCATATCATGTTCATCTTGATGTTTGTGCCACCTCTTTCTTAGATGAGAGCATGGATTCTGGCTTTTTTGACAAAATGAGAAGACACTCCAGAGATTAGACAATGAATGATTGTCTCAACTTCCAATGGCACTGTGGAACTTTCACGAGGATCACTGGTATTCAGGTCCCACCTAGTGATATTTCCTGTGGTTCATTCTTTGAAACAACATTGCCTGTGCTGAAACTAGATTACACTTCAAACTTCAAGCCAGAGTCTCAACCATTTCAATTTTTTTATGCGATATGACAACCAAAAATAAGTAGAAAAGTTAGATCTGAGGGTTTCATTTGAACTGAAATGATCACTCCTGGGCCTGGAAGATTAAGGCTTAAGCTCTGGAACATTTGAGATGCTGCTTTGTTATTAATAGGCACCTTTTATTTCTCCCTTAAATTTTTTTTCTACCTACTTGTCTCAATTTTCTATCTAATGCTGTGATAAAAATCCATGTCCAAAAGCAACTTGGAGCAAGGGCGTGCGCGTGCGCGCGCGCGTGTGTGTGTGTGTGTGTGTGTGTGTGTGTGTGTGTGTGTGTGTGTGTGTGTGTGTGTGTGTGTGTGTGTGTGTGTGTGTGTGTGTGTGTGTGTGTGTGTGTGTCTGTGTTGCTAGTAGAGTGTCAGGGAGTGGAAGAGGAATTGTGGCAGAAGGAGGGACTTTATTCCTTCTCTTAATTCTCAGGCTGGAGACCATTATTGAATGAAGCTAAGGCACCTGGAGGCAGGAAACAGAGTAAAGATCACAGGGGAGCAGTGCTTCTTTGTTTGCTCCTTGTGGCTTGGTGGTATGTTATCTTATAGACCCAGAAACACCTGCACAGAGGTGGCAATGGCCACCGTGTGCTGGGAATGCCCAGATCAGACATTATTTAAGAAAATGCCTCTCCCAAGGACATGTCCCTTACTTGTTATCCAATACAAAGTGATCAGCCCTGTAATCATATACACACAAACAACAAAAACAGACTAGGTTGTATGTATATGTTCATTTGTACACACACATGTATGTATCTAACAATAATAATCAAAGAAGTAGATGCTATCAATTTGAGAAGAGAACATGTAAGGGGTTGGAGGGAGAGGACCTGGGCAGAGCTAGCAGGAGGAAAGGGAAAAAGGGTAAGTGATAGAATTATGGTTTAATTAAAAATATATAAAAAATTTGAAGTCATAAGTTATAAAATATAAAAATATATAAAATCACACATTGATATTGTATAGCTAAAAATAAACGTGTGGAAACTAAATGTTCTATATACTTTCTTGTAAGCAGTCCAATGGAAGCATATTCTTTTTTTTCTTCATTTTTTATTAGTTATTTTATTTACTGACATTTTAAATCTTATCCTTCTTCCCAGTTTCCCCTCCCAAACCCCCTATCCTATCCCTCTTGTCTCTATGATGGTGGTCTCCCACCCACCTACCCACTCCTGCCTCAGTGCTCTAGCATTCCCCTACCCTGGGTCATGGGGGGAGGAATATGCTTTATTAAGGTTTTGTTTTTCCCCTCTGAGATAACACTATCTTATGTCAAGGTGACAAAAAACTTATCAGGACCCTACTCTCTTTCCATCATCTCCTTTGTCCCACCCTCTTTTATGACTCTGACCTCTTTGCAAACCTTAATGGACTTAGGAAATTTTCTCTATTCTGGAAAAAAAATGCTGGTATTAATACTTTAGGCTTCTTTATTAAGATGCAAAAGGCTGAGGAAGACAGATGAGGGAAGTTTAGCAGACCATCTTTTTCAAGACCATATCCTGGATTATAGGGCATTTTTCTTGCTGCATTATCCTATTTGCATATCACAAATGGAATATGTCCTTCCTTTCTTCATTCCAACTGCAATAAATGGTTTCCTTCTGCCATAAATTCCAATCTTCCTTCAGCAGATGGTTACTTTAGGCCTATTATAGCCAAGCTTATGAGGTCATGCATTTAGAAAGGCAAAAAACGGAAAACAAGCTAATGATTCCAGGATGCAAGTGACCCTCCTGCAGTCCCTTCTTCTAGTCTTGATGCTGAGACAGCAGCATGTGTGCTGAATGATGGTGCATTGAGACTTCTGATGCTTGTCTGGCTTCCCTTCTTATGCCTAAGGATTAAATGAGGGTTTAGAGTATTGCACAGTATTACACAGCCCCACACGTGTGCAGTCAGGGCATCAATGTGGAAAAAGTGGCTTGTCCAAACCCAGAGAATTTCTGTACTCTGCATAGTCTTTTTCATTTTGCATATTGGATAGCAACCGATGAGAAAGCAGAGATGATTGGTCCATATTTGACTAGGATGGTCAGAAGATTATTTCTGGTATGTGGAAATTGGAGAATGGGTTTCTTTTGAGTTAAGCTAATAAAAAATAAATTAAGTTGAAAATGTAACACATTTCATTGTAGCCAAAGAAAATTTAACAACTATCAACTGGTAAGACACTGTCCATGAGAGACTTGTATACGTCAGCAGCTTCATACCACAAAGCCAGGTAATTGCATTTCTCTGCAAAAGTTTGTTGAACCATTTAAGCATGTATGTACTCCTTCCTTAAATAGTATTTTCCCTCCAGAGAAGGCTGAGAATTAACTGAAATAACTGTTTGGCAAACAGCCACATCACGTGTGAATTTAGGAGAGAATAGCCATTGTCTTTGTTTGCTTTCTATTTATGTCTTAAACTCTACTACTAAGAACAATTTAAGGAGGAAAGAGTCGATTTAGCTTACATATCCCGGGACAAAGGCTACTGAGAGAAACCAAGGCAGGAACTCAAGGCAGGAACTCAAGGCAGGAACATGGAAGCAGGCACTGAAACAGACAGATGGTGGAAGAATGCTGCACAGTGACCTTCACTCCAGTGCTTGCCCTGCCTGATTCCTTATACACCCAAGAATCACCATCCAAGGATGGCTCTATGCACAGTGAGCTGGGCCTTCTTCCTATCAATCATCAATCAAGAAATTGCCAAACAGGCTTTTCTACATGCCAATCAGATGTAGGAATTTTGTCTCTGAGTTGAGATTCCCTCTTTTCGGATGACTCAAGTGTGCTAAGTCGGCCAGTAAATAAATACATAAATAAATACATAAACAAACAAACAAACAAAAACAAAGAAAATAACAAAAATCAAAACACAAAATCAATAACAAAAAACTAAGAACACAGTTACTTAACTTCATATCACATTCTGTTTATGAGATACACCAACCCCAAATGCTATACATCTCTCTTTCCTTTATTGTTATTGTTGGTGACAGTACATGCATGCATGTGCCAGAGACCAACTTCTGGGGTTGCTCATCTTTTTCTTCCATGAGTCCCAAGGACTAAACTAAGCTCACCAAGGCTTTTGTAGCTAGAGTCTTTATATGCTATCCAAAATTGCTGGCCCATTAAGCAATCATTTGAATTTGCAGACTGTGGGAAAAAATATACTAATAGGAAGTTAAGCCCTATATGTATGTAGATTCTCTCTAGATACCTGCTATGTATATTTAGAGAGAATATTTTTCAGAGATGTAAAGGAACACATTAGAAAATTTCAGAGAATTGTCAGAACAAGTGAACATGACTGAAAATCCAGAATGCTTGTCCATTACCAAAACAAAGCCAATAAGTAAAAATTATTTTTCAAAAATTTGAAAATTCAAACCTTAAACAGCAAGACCTATACTGTATCTGTGTATCTATACAAACATTTTTCTCTTTTAGCAGGTTAGTTTAATGTTCCCATGTTCCTAATTGTATTTTTCATATTCAAAAGCAAAAGTTTATTTTTTTAATCTTTTTCTTTTACATAGAAAAATCCAAGATAAATGGACTTTTTTATTTTTAATGCAAATATTCCTAGAGGGCACTCTGAGGTTAGACCTACATGTCATAAAACATGTTTGAGAAAAGTGAATTATTAGCATATTGACAAGTGGGTCAGTGAGGCTGGAATGTAAGATCTGACATGGAAAGACAGGTCACGTGACAATACTGAGGTACTGATAAAGATGCATTGAGCACATTTTAAACCTGTTCTTGGGTTATGTTTCTTTGGGTTTTATCAGGAAAAGTATAAGTCCTCTGTGGTTGTGACAGTCTGGATAATACTAATTCATTTGGAGTAGTTTATGCCCCAAATTACCACAGAATATGTTATTAATTTCACGGAAAATTTATTCATTCTTTTCTTTTTCTTTGGCTAAGGAGGAGAGGGATAAAATGCCCAGAAATTATCCTTCTCAGGGGGCGCTGCTCCTCTACCCAGATGACATTGAAGATCTAGAACCAAAGTAAGAAATAAACCGGTGTTGACTTCAGTCAAAGTCTTCTTGTGGACTGAATAGCTGAATACCTTAGAACTAGAAAAGGACACAATTAAAGGAGTCCCCTCCATCACCTAAAGATCACTTCTGGATTCAGTTATCAGAAGTATTTCAGAAAGCCTGGGAGATAGTTACATCAGTCAAGAAAGATTGTGTATTATTATAGCATTACCACCACCACTGTACTCATAGATATAATGAAGTAGGATCAGCCACCTGACAGAAGAATTGGCTACAAATTAGATCTAACCAATTCACTAAGCCCATAAAACAATTTCTACTTATTTTTGAAAAATTCATTAATAACTGAGAAAGCTGGCATAGATTATCACCCATCTATTGTGATTAGAGACTGAAATTTGATGCTTGGATAGAATGATCTTATTACCCATAATTTTAACTATGCACCTGGGAAAATGTGCCTCATTCTCAGAGCCTATAGTTTGGGTAGTAGGGTTGATTAGAAGAAAACCAGATAGCAGTTGCACGGTAAAGAGAAAATGAATGTCAAATTAACAAAACATATATACATAGAAATGTAGTCATATCAAATTGTAATGAAAATATTTTGAGTTATATTTAATTTCTATTTCTATAAACGTGTATCACCGTCTGATAATTCTTTTATGAACAGAGATTTTTTGAAAATAATCATGCTAGAAAATCCAAGATATTAAAAAAAGACCATATCTCATTACACTGAAAGTTGTAGACTTTCAATCCAAGCACACAT
>LR749563.1:1755247-1787382 GCA_902729485.2 Mus minutoides | reverse complement strand
ACACACACACACACACACACACACACACACACACACACACAAGCTCATTTTTAACCTGCTTTACTGGCACAATGGCTGGGCTCTTCTAAGCCTCCACGGCTAGCATGCCCTTACCTTTCCTCCTTGCTCACACCTCTAAATCTGTCCTCAGTTTATTTGCCTAGTTACCTACTGTGAAGCCCATTGGTCTTGCTTCCCAAGACGTTTTCAGGCTGCCCTTCTATGGTCTGCTTTCCCTTTCTGCCTACATTTTGGGAGATCTCTCCTGTTGCTCCGAGTCTGTTCTGTCTCTTTTGCTCTCCTAGCCTGCAGGAACCTGGAAGTCCCACCTCTTTCTTTCCACCCAACCATTGGCTGCTGGCATCTTTATTGATTGATCAAGAACCAATTGGGGCCAAGGACCTTCAGAGTCTTTACTTGCAGATTCTAGATTAAATCAAAGCATCAGAACCACTTCTCTATACTCACCCCTCTCCCCTCCCCCTCCCTCTCCCTCTTCCCCCTCCCCTCCCTCTCCCCTTCCCACTCTTCCCCCTCCCCCTCCCTCTGTTCAAATGGACCACATAAATATCAAGGCTAGAGGACAACACAGGGTGTCTTCAGCGATTGCTCCTGGGTCTCACTGATTCAGCAGTACTGGCTGGCTAGACAAATCTCAGAGACCCTCCTGTTTGTGTCTACCCTGGGCAGTGGTTGCAGGTACAAGCCATGAGGTCCTTCTGATTTCTATATAAATGCTAGAGATCCAGATGCAAATCTTCATGCTTCACTCACTGAACTATCCCATAAGCATTCACCACCACCCTCAGCTCCCCAGTACCTCTCCCCTCCTAGACCCTAGGCATTTCTTCTAAAAGAACAATATTTTCTGGTGTGACAAAGAGACACTGGTGTTCCAAAAGAGTCTTAAAGGAATAAGCTGATTTTAAGGACTAAACATGAAATCATGAACAATCACACACATACAGGAATACAAATAAAGTAACGTACATCTATAACTCATTATAGATGTAAGCTTCAGACCATGCTTTTGAAAGCACACATGATTGGAAGGAGAATGCAGCCACCCACCAGACTTTATTCTGAAAGATGTACAGCGGTCTTCACATTCACTGTAAAGAGAAGCCATCCTAGCAACCTTTCCCTCAATGTGTGCCTAACTCCGACCACATATGCTCCTATGATTAAAATAGTTAACATTCAGTTTTAAAGAAGTGTCTTGTACTGATATGGGCCTTAAAGGCTTTCCCTCAAGTGAGTCTAAGTTTTAGGTTTCTCAGAAGGAGGAATCAATAAAAATTTATGCTGAATTCCCAGCTCATCTTTTTGTTTTCCCATTTAAATGTTACCCACTCTATGTATCTGCAGCCTCTTTTGTATGGAATTTGATAAGATTTCTTGAACCAAGAACCAGGACTGTTAAAAATTCTTTGTACCCTTTTCATACAAACATTCAGCTTCTTACATAAACATTTTTTTTTTTTATCATCTTGGAATGATTCATAAAGCCTCTAATCCCGTGGTGTAATAGGACACTGCTCACTTACGCATTCCAGGGATGAGTAATTTTGCAAGCCAGGGAAAGAGACAAATATATTAAAATGATTCTGTAATACAAATTTCAAGGAGAGAAAGAATAAAAATGGAAGTGAATGTAGAAATTGAAGACTTTTCTCATTATGAAGGAAGGTGTATTAGATCTGCCTGTCAGTGGACTTAATACATAAGTCTGCATGAGCAACCTGTCAATCACTCTGCTAGAATCTTTCTTCATGTGCATGTACCTGCAAATATTCAATTTTATCGCTGCTAACTACAATGTGAAAATTGTATATTAATCAGCTTGCATTGGGCCAGTGAATCAGTGAGAAATCTCATTATCCTTTCATCCAGGGTCATGTCTTTTCAGAGGCAAAGTAACCGGTTAGCTTCTCCTAAAATTTGAAGCTTTGCCTTAGTTTGTTGAGTCCCTGCAGTTTAAGAGGGAGACTGTAGCCAGGTGTAAGCTGGGTTAGCACATCACATGAGACAGATCTTTTTTTAGAAACAGAATCACATAGTTAAATAATGTCCTTTGTCCTGGATGAGAAAAGTTAAAGATAGGCAGAGGTTGGCACAGGCAGATTGTTTGAATAATTACATAAGGTTTCCTGGATGAGCAGACAGAGTGAAACTTAAAAGACAGTCTAGATAAACAGAGATGGATAAAGATAATGAGATTTAGACATGATCTCATCAAGAGAAGCAATATCATAGATGGCTAGGGACTGGCATGCTTCACAGCAGTTTTCAGAAATCTTAGATGCTAGATTTCATGATATGATGCTCAAATTTGTAGGGCATAATCAAGGATTACCATTTCCATAAATCTCAAAACTTGCAAAGCTAAAGTCAAGAATGTCAATATTTACACAGGATTTGTTAATAAAGGCAATGGGAATGTTATGACTAGTCATATTGCTTTGGGCATTTATGATTTTACTGGTCTTTTCCAGATATATTATGGTTTCAGATTATGGGTTTTGTTTCTCTCTCTCCTCTCTCTCTCTCTCTCTCTCTCTCTCTCTCTCTCTTTCTCTCTGTATGTGTGTGTGTGTGTGTTTCTTTTTCTTTAATATTTATTTATTTACACCCTAAACGCTGCCCCTTCTTCCAGTACCCCTCTCACAGAGACCCTCCCTACACCCCCTTCTCTTCTGAGAGAGTTCCCCCTCAGGTTATATCCTCACACTCTGCCAGAGTAGGCAGATCTTCTCCCACTGAGTCCAGACAACGCAGTCCTATTGGGGAAGAGATATCACAGTTACGCTACAGCTTTAGGGAGAGCTTCAACTCTAGTTGTTGGGGGGCCCACATGGACACTGAGATGCTCACTGCCAGATATGTATGTGCTGAGGGTCCTCATTCCAGCTTCTGAGTATTATTTGGTTGGTTCTTTGGTAGCTCAGTCTCTGAGAGCTCTGAGCAGTTCAGGCTAGTTGATTCTGTTGGTTCTCCTGTAGGTTCCCATCCCCTTCCAAACCTTCACTCCTTCCCCCAACTCTTTCATAAGAGTATCGGACCTCCGTCCAATGTTTGTCTGTGGATATTTGAATCTGTTTCAGTCAGCTGTTGGATAGAGCCTCTCAAAGGACAGTTATGCTAGGCCCCTGCCTGCAAGCATAACAGGGTGTAATTAATGTCAGGGATTGGTGCTTGCCCATGGGATGGGTTTTAATGTTGGGGTAGTTATTGGTTGGCGATTCCTTTAGTCTCAGCTCCATTTTTTTCCCTGAATTTCTTTTAGACAGGACAAATTTTTGCTTGAAAGTACTGTAGGTCCGTTCATGTCATTTTCATCCCACTGGGGGTCTGTTCATTATTCTTTTATTTGTTTGACTGATTGCTTTTGAAAGAAGGAAGGAAGGAAGGAAGGAAGGAAGGAAGGAAGGAAGGAAGGAAGGAAGGAAGAAGAGAAGAATAGTTGTGGAATTGGGTGGGTATGGAGGAGGCAGGAAGAATATGGGAGGAATTATGGGAAGGGAAACCATAATAAGAATATATTGTATGAAAAATTTCTCGAAAATATGTGTGTGTGTGTGTGTGTGTGTGTGTGTGTGTGTGTGTGTGTGTGTATTTGTTACAACATTTAAAAGAAAGCAAGGGTTGTACATTGGAGGGATTGAAAAAACAAAATAATAGGATTCTGAATCTCAAATTCTTCTAAGACCCCAGTGTAAAATGTTTAAAATTTGGTCAGTAAATGAACTTTTATCATTTGATTTTATGAGTTTGGTGATAATGAGTATATACCTAACAAATCACAGCTCCTTCTTTCATTACACTGAAATTTTAAAAATAACAAAACTAGTACTAAGTATGCAAAATTGCAATTAATTATCTGGTTCCATGTGCTCTTCTGATGCCCATGTAGTTTTCATTCTTGTTTCCTTTAACACTTTCCATGTCTCTATGGTTGAAATACTTAATGTCTTTGTTGTTGCTTTTGATCATCATGCAAGTCTCAGATGCAGCCACACGACAGACTTGTTGTCACAAGACTTAGTAAAAAGAGATATTTGAGTTAGTGAATTCATCTCCACAACCCCTTCCCTCTGGATCCACTCCATTTCTTTCTCTTATTAGAAAAATCAAGCTTCTAAGAGATAAGAACCAAATATGACAAAGCACAACATAAGATGAAGCAAAAACTATTATATCAACGTTGGACAGGCAACAAAACAGGAAGAAGTTGCAAGAGTCCCAAAAGCAGGCACAAGAGTTTGAAACCCACTCATTCTGTTCTCACAGTCAGGGTGCCATAAAATTACTAAGTTATAATATATGAACAGTGCACCTGGTATAAACCCATGTAGGCTCCGTCCTTGATGCTTCAGTTTGTGACTTGCTTGGTTGATTCATTGTGTTTTGTTCTCCTGGTATTCTCCATCCACTCTGACTCTTAAAATCTTTCCACCTTCTCTAAGGCAGCATTCTCTGAGCTCTGAGTGGATGAATTTGATGGAGACATCTAATTTAGACTCTCTTTCTGAACAACATCTGGCTGTGGGTCTGTGTATCTGCTCCCATATGCTGCAGGAGAAAGCCTCTTTGATGATGACCAAATAAGGTGCTGATCTATGAGTATAGCACAATATCTTTAGGAATGATTTCATTGTTTTGTTTTGGCTGGTTGTGTTTGGTTTTACCTTAGGTCTCCGGGCTATATACTCTATGGTTATTGGTTAAGGAAACAGTGTTAGATATGGGTTCCTTCTTGTGGAGTGGGCCTTAAGTTATATCAAGTATTGGTTAGCTATTGCAAAAAAGTTCTGTGCTACCATTACCCAATCATAGTTTTCAGGTATGACAAATCAGATATTTTGTGACTGGGTAGATGTCAGTGTTTTACTTTCAGCAGCTGGCAGACTTCCTTCCCACACCAAATAGAATAGAACATAGGGGTGAAGAATCCACTGTAGGCACCAGCTTAGTTCTCCATTTTCAATGAGTTTTGTGGGTGATATCCTTGACAAAGGGCCCTGCTGTCAGTTTGTGGGGAACATCCCTTTGTTTTAGCAACAGCCTGTGTTGTTTTGGAATTTCCATGGGACCCACTTGGCCAACAATTCAGCTAAATGAAATCCAGTCCCTTCACTGGAAGACTGGCCTAATGACAAGAGATGAAGAGTTAATTCCAGCACTCCTAAAATTATTTCACAAAACAGAAACAGAAGAAACACTGCACAGTTCATTTTATGAGGCCACAGTTACCCTGATACTCAAACCACATGAAGACTCAACAAACAGAAAGAATTACAGACAAATTTCCCTTATAAACATACATGCAGATATACTCAATAAAATAATACTGCAAACAGAATCCAAGAACACAGCAAAAAGAGTACATATGTACCATGATTAAGTAGGCTTTATCCCATAGATGCAGAGATGGTTCAATATATGAAAAATCAGTAAATGTAACCAACCATATAAACAAACTGAAATAAAACAAAATCACATGATTATCTCAGTAGATGCAGAAAAGGCCTTTGACAAACCCCACACTCCTTCATGATAAAAGTCCTAGAGATATCATGGACACAAGGTACATACATAAACACAATAAAAAATAAAGCTACCTTGTAATCAATATCAAACTAATGGAGATAAACATAAATCAATTCCTTGGTTCTTTTTTTTTTTTTACTCTTAACCTCAAGTTCTTCACCACCTTTGTTGATCTCCTTCAGAAAAGTTTCAATTTGTGAAAAGTTCTAAAAAAGTTCAAATTCGATACCACACAAAAGACATATTGCAATTTTAAAGTTTATATACATATAGATATACATATATATAGTTTTGAATTTATATTATAATTACATCACCTTCCCCCATTTAATTTCCCCCTTCATCACCTACTTTGCACTTCCCTTGCCCTCTCTCAAACGCATGGACTATTTTTCTCTATAGTTACAAACACCCACACCACCCCACATTCACATGTTGTACAATTTCACCTGTGTGTATATCATCTCAGGATAACCAATAAGAAGCAAAATTCATAACTAATCAAAATGCAGAGAAAACCCAGTCTCAACTAACACACGTGCAAAACACTTCCTATACCAGGGGCTCAGGGGTCATTGTGGAAGAGGAGGTGGGAAGGATGTAAGAGTCAGAGAAAAAGGAAGTTTGCTGGGATACTGTGTTTCCTAGATATGTCATTTGGATTTTGTATGACCATTCCTTCCCTCCTCCTGGAAAGATATTTCAAATAATGCTTAATAATATAATCAAATGTTAGCAACTGCTATTCTAAGAGGAATCATATTAAATAGATCTGTTAATTACCAATACTGATGCCCTATTAGGTTGTGAAATTATGAGACCCAAATGTGTGGTTTGTTTACCACAGTAAGGACTGCCAATTCAGTTCTTATTAAATAATATTTAAGTGTAACTAGCCTTTTGCTTCATATGCTGAGATAAGTATTACTTCAATCAACATATTATCCATTTATCTCAATTTTTATTATATTTGTTTGGTTTATAACTAAACACCTAAGACTCAACAAAGATAAAGAATTACAGACCAATTTTCCTTATAAACTTAAATGAAGAAATCATCAATAAAATAATACTTGCAACAATTAATAAACACAAGGTATGAATATGAAATAGAGAAAGAAAGGGATGTATACAAAGATTTGGAAGGAGAAAAAAATGAAGTTTGAAATTATGCAACATTATAATCCTGAAAAGAAAAAAATAAAGATACATGCCTAAATAAAAATTTTAAATTATATAAATAATTAAAACTAACCATTGTAGTAGAATTTTATACTCACCAAATTACTGCAGAGGTAGTAGTGTTAGTTCTCTGCACAGAATTTCAAACTTCAGACACTACAGCTGTGCTGCTATTGAGTTCAAAGATTATTTGTATATTTTAAGCACAGATACTTTATCAGATACATGGACTGTAATCATTTTCTTCAGGAAAAAGTAACAAATCTTTACTTTTTAAAGCTATACTTTTAATAAATTTCCTTTGATCTTGGACCCATATGGAATATATACTGCATGTATGTTGTGATTCCGCAGTTGCCTGTGATTGTCAGGAATACAGACTTTCTGTGTTCTAGATGATATTAACAGTACTGCACACTGCTGGCCATGGTGCATGTGGTGGTTATTTTTAGGAGGAATGTTACTGAGTTAAAAGCGATTTTCATACACATTGAAAGCACATGTACTATTAATATGACTTGTTCTTGATATTAGTCTTTGTCCGTGGGCTTTAGCGCTGACCTGTTTTCCTAACATGAAACCACTCCTTCTTCATGATTCTTCCCTTTAGAATAGACACACAAGTACAGTCTACACTAAAACAGAGAGAGTACATTCTACTTTTTAAAGATGGATTATCTACCAAGACAATTGAGGTTCTTCCCCTTAGAAATTTCTAAGACATTCCCCACTTATTTATACAAACATTTATTTATATGACTATAGAATCATATATTTATATTTATTCCAATTGTAGACTCAGTAAACTCTCCAAGGAAACTTGGCACATTTTGTACCATTCTTAAAGTATTAGATACAGAGAACTGTATGCTGGTTGTCTTTTCTACTTGACTTTATGAGCCGTCATAAAAATTAGATACTTGTGTGAATACTAACACACACAAATATACATATATTTAGCTTGCTATGGATAATGAAATGTATGTGCATTATATAATATATGCATATTGACATACGTGTGCATATATATATAAATTATATATACAGATACACTTAAAAATCAAGCATATATGAGTTCAATTTGACAACTCCAACTCGAATCTACTATTATATAGTTTATTCTAGCCTCCTCCATTGCTTATTTGAATGTTTCACCTACCAGAAGGATACTTGATTCCATTTGCCAAAGGTATGTCTTCAGCAATTACAGGGAGTGTTCAGTGGCCTGTCAAGGTGAATCTGTGTGAGAATGACCTTGTCTGCTCCAGCACAGTGACTATACACAGTTGTTTTCTCCCCTAATCTTAGAGCCTTTACTCTAAAATTACATAGGTTAGTATGTTTTTGCTTATTAGTTTTAGTGGGGTTGTTTCACAATTGAATGTCAAATTATCCTGTTTTGTCAGCTTTCATATTTCATATTGGAACCCTTCAAACTGTGTCTTTGAAATTTGGATGTAATTCAGTTTATTCTTTTTGCTATAAAATCTTATATACTATGACAAATAATTACATCTTGTATGTACAACTGCTGTATAATTCAAAAATGGTTTCAGCATCCCTAAAAAAATCCCTCATATGTAACCTAATTCTGCCATTCTTCCCTCCAACACTGACTGATCTCATAAGCATTAATGTTTGTTTTTCTTATGGTCTTGTCCATTTTCAGACTTTTTTGTGATTGAAGTTCTAGTACTTAGCCTCTTTAGATTTTTCTATCAGTAATGTGTTTTTTAAATTTCATGAATATCTTTTCTTGGGCTGATGGCTCATTTTTTTTGTTACTGTTGACTATTATTTAGTTCATGACATGCCACGTTTGCTTAAGCAGTCACCTCCTGCTTACTGTACTGAGTTTTTGATGAAGTCTGCACTAACCATCCATGTGCCAGTGTATGTGAGGTTATGCATTGTGATTTGAATATGAAATGTGCACAAAAAGCTCATGTATTTGGATCCCTGGTTACAGATGCTGGTATTCTTTGGAGAGGCTATGAAACTGTTAAGAAGTAGGGCCTGGATGATAGAAGTAGGACCCTTAGTTTTGGACTTGGCGTGTTATTGTCTGTCCTGATTCAGCTTCTTCATCAACCAACAGCCAGTTCATGCTGTACCACAATGACAATGTTTTATCTTCTAGGACAGAACAAAATACCTCTGAAATAACGAGCTAAAATAAATCATTTCTTATGTTTTCAGGTTTTTCATCACAGAAATGATAAAAATAACTAACAGAAAACATAGTCCCTGTAAGTAGGCCCATCACTGTGTTATGGTAAATCTGAGAACACGTTTTCTAGGCCTTTAGAACTGATTGGTAAGAGTTTTGAGCTATAGCATAGTGATATTCTAAGATCCTATAAGTAGAGCTTAACAGGGCATTTAAGTTTGGGGAATAGAGGCAGAATGATGATGAAAATGCAGACAAGGGGCAATCCTATGCCCATATGGCCTCAAATAGAAACAAGGGCACTGTCTTACTACTTTATTTGGAATATTTACTCAGTGACATTATATATTAAACTTTTCTCTTCTATTAGATTCAGTGTATCTAGTTTTAAGTTGAGTTCTTTGATCCACTTGGACTTGAGCTTTGTGCAAGGTCACAAATATGGGTCTATTTTCATTTTTCTACATACTGACAGTTAGTTATACCAGCACCATTAGTTGAAGATGCTTGCTTTTCTGTATAGTTTTGGTATCTTTACCAAAGATCAAATGACTGTAAGTGTGTAGTTTTATTTATGGGTCTTCAGTTCTATTCCATTGATCAACATGTCTGTCTCTGTACCAATACCATGCAGGTTTTATCCCTATTTCCCTGCAGTAAAGCTTTAGGTAAGGGATGGTGATTCCTTCAGGCATTCTTTTATTGTTAAGAATTGCTTTTTCACTATACTTGTTTTTTTGCCTTTCCAGATCAATTTGAGAATTACCCTTTCCATGTCTTTGAAGAATTGTGTTGGGATTTTGTTGGGGATTGCATTGAATCTGTAGACTTCCTTTGGTAGGATGGCCATTTTTACTATGTTAATTCTGCCAATCCATGAGCATGGGAGATTTTTGCATTTTCTGAGATCTTCAGTTTCTTTCTTCAGAGACTTGAAGTTATTGGTATACAGATCTTTCACTTGTTTGGTTAGAGTTACCCCAAGGCACAGGAGACATTTTTTAAAACAGAACTCCAAGAGTGCACACTCTATGATCAAGAATTGATAAAGGGGCCTCACAAAACTGTAAAGCTTCTGTGAGGCAAAACACATAGCCATAAGACAAATTGGCAACTGACAGATTGCGAAAAAAATCTTCACTAACTGCACAATATCTAAAATATATAAAGAACTCAAGAAGCTAACCACAAAAAAAAGAAGGAAAGAGAGAAAGAAAAGAAAAGAAAAGAAAAGAAAAGAAAAGAAACAACCCAATCAAAAAGTGGGGTATAGAACCAAGAGTTCACAACAGAGGAATCTTGAATGGCTGAGAAGCACCTAAAGAAATGTTCAAAGTCCTTAGTGATCAGAAAAATGCAAATCAAAACAACCCTGAGATTCCACATTACACCAATCAGAATGGCTAAGATCAAAACTTCAGGTAACAGCACATGTTGATGAGGATGTGGAGAAAGAGGAATACTACTCCATTGCTGAAACTGGTAAAACCACTCCAATCTTGAGGTTCCTTGGAAAACTGGAAATAGATCTACCTGAAGACCCAGCAATACCACTTCTGGGAATATACCCAAAAGATGCCCTATCATGCCACAAATGTTCCACTATGTTCACATCAGCCTTGTTTGTGATAGCCAGAATCTGAAAACAATCCCAGTGTCCCACAGCAGAAGAATGGATACAGAAAATGTGGTTCATTTACACAATGGAATAATATTACTCAGCTATTAAGAATGAGGACATCCTAAGTTTTGCAGACAAATGGACGGAACTAAAAAATATCATGTTGAGTGAGGTAACTCAGACCCAAAAGGACATGCATGTTATATATTCACTAATAAGTGGGTATTAGCCTAAAAATATGTACATAATACTTAAGATACAGTCTACAGAATTCACAGAGGTAAATAAGCTGAAGGTCCCAAGTAAGGACACCTCACTACCACTTGGGAGAGAGAAGAAAGCAACCATAAGGGAGGAAGGCAGGAAAGACAAGGGAGGAAAAGAAGATGGGGGGTCAGAAGGGAACATGATCTGATATTGGGTGAAGGAAAAGGACTGATGCTTTAACGGCCAGCAGAAAGAATGGAAACACGAAACCTTGGGAGGTAGGAGTTTGGAAGAACCCTCCAGTATGTAGCAGAGACCTAGGAGGTAAGAGACCCTCAGGACTCAAAGGGAGGGACCTTAGATGAAATGCCATACACTGGGGAGAGGAAACTTGTAGAGCCCACCTCCAGCAGAAAGTTGGGGCATCAAGTAAGGAATGAGGTTGCTATCCCACAGTCAAAACTCTGACCCATAATTGTTCCTGTCTGAAAGAACTGCAGGGATGGAAATGAAGAAGAGCCTGAGAAAAAGAACGTTCTGCAACAGGCCCAAAGTGGGATCCAGGTCAAGGGGAGGTCATAAGGCCTGACTCTATTACTGAGGCTATGGAGTGCTCACCAAAAGGGACCCCTGAAAGACCCAAAAAGAGTCAGATGCAGATATTTGTACCCAACCAATGGACAGAAGATACTGATACCTGTGGTTGAATTAGGGGAGAGCTGGAAGAAGCTGAGGAGGAGGGAAACCCTATAGGAGGACCTGTAGTCTCAATTAACCTGGACCCCTGGAGATCTCTCAGACACTGGACCTCCAAACAGGCCATCTTACAACAGATGATATGAGATCCCAAACACATATACAGCAGAGGAATGATGGGTCTGGGTTTAGTCAGAGAAGATACATTTAACCCTCAAGAGACTGGACACCCCAGGAGTTTATAGGTCAGGTGAGGTGGGGACTGAGGGTGGGAACATCCCCATGGAGACAGAAGGGCAGGGAGGAGGTATAGGATGTGGAACAGTTGGAGGATGAACCTGCAGGGGAACAAAATCTGGAGTTTAAAACAAACAAACAACCAAACAAGTATAAATAAATATATAAATAAATAAAATATATAAAAAAAGAAAATATCTCTTTCCCTTATCCCTCTCTCTTTCCTCACCTCCACCTCCAGAGGTGGTGATAGTAGCTGGTAGTTAGGAACAGATAATAGCTCACAGTTAAGAGCTTAACTTGAGTCTCATAAGACCCTGGACTTTTGAACAATGCTGATATGCCTAAGATTATAATAATTTTGAGTTAGACTAAATCAAATTTGCACTAAGAGATGTCTATGAACCTTTGGGATCTGGACATGAAATGATACTGTCTGAATGTGAGATGTTCAAATATGCTTGAGCTGTTTGGGAGGATTTTGGAAACTTTAGCATGTAGGTTTTATCCAGTGGAGGTAGATTGATAGGTTGGGCCTTAGAAGGAGAAAGTCTGAGCTTGAAGTGTGAAGTTACCTCTCAGTTATACCAGGGAAACTACCATGCTAACTTATGCATTGTTATGATGCACTGGAATTCTCCTGAAACCAGGACCAATAAGTTATTTTGCAATTTCTTTCAAATATTTCATTACGCTGAAAAGAAAATAGTTAACATAAGTTATTATCTAATTTGGATAAATACCTTAAAGTGGAAATTCTGGGTCTTTTGTTAAACTTGTAATCCAAAGCAAGCAAAACATGTATGCATGCCCACCCATCAACAATGACCAAGGGTTCCTCCTATTGCTTTCAAGCTCCTGGTATTTTCAGTGGTAGTAGATTTTATCATTCTAATAAGTGTACAGTGATACTTCATTCTTAATTAAAATTTAAATTTCCACACAATAAATTATGCTGTACATATTTTTATATACTTACCTTTTATGAGTGTTATATCTAGGGTCATGCTTGTTCTGAATGTTTTTCATATTTACAGTTATTATTTAATTTGTACTTAATCTTTTCAGTGACTTTAAAAGATTCTTTAAAATTTATCAATTTATAATATATTTTAAAATAATAATAAAATCACACCATTCTTCCTGTTCCCATTTTTACCTCTAGTCCCTCTCATGTCTCCTCTCCAACTATCCTAAGCCTCTCTCCATTCTCATATTGATGACCTTTTTTCTTGATTTAAAATTTTTATATCTCTAACCATATATATGTTTTCCAAATATTCTCTCTTAGTTTATAGGCTGTTTGAACTTTCAAAAAAATTACATGTAGAGTCTTTTAAGAGATATTGTGTCAATTTCATTATAATAAGTTTTTTTTTGTAAGATAATTTTTCTATTTTAGTTTTAACTTTTTTTTGTGATACTAGCAGCAAAGCCCAGGGCTTTGCAGTCCTTCAAGCCTTTATCTCTAAGCTACATCCCCAATCCCACTTGAGCATTTTTTAAGTATGCAATTCATTGCTCTTACTTACTTTCTCCATATCAGGTACACCCAGGTTTCAAAAACTTCTGATTATTCAAAATAGAAAATTTATGTTGATTGAATGATGTCTTCATTCTGCTCTCTGCTACCTCATATGGATTATTATTTATGTTATGTTTATGTAAATTAGCTTACTATATTCATTTCTCATAAATTAAATCATGAATTATCTATCTTTTCACACTATTTCAGTTAGCATATGTTTTCAAGATTCTTCCCTTTCAATACATGTATTAAACTTAGCTCCTTTTATGAATAAATAGTATCCATTATATATGTAATAAATACAAATATACATAAATTATGTACAACATACACACATATACACATACATATATTATATATTCTTATGCACTGGTAAAACTCTATTTGTTCACTCACCGATTGAGAGACATGGGTTGTTCTCCTGTGTTAGCTGTGCGAGTGAAGTTTCTCTGAGAGCTCCATGTCTCTCAACTCAGTTCTAGTTTTTAATCCCTTTAACTATTTTCTAACAATTGTGAGGTCATATGCCAATCCTGTGTTGTTTTATCAGGAGTTGCCAAACCGCTTCCACAGTGGACCTTCATGTCTTATATTTTCCCCTGGCTCCCAGCAATGGATGAAGTTTGCAATTACAGGAAATTCTTGCCAAAGAATAGTAACTGTTGTGCTTCTTTCCTAGTGGGTGTATTAGCACATTGTGGTTTGGATTGAACTTTCCTTAAAACTTTGCACATCTACTTAAATACCTATTTTACATATATATATTCCCTTTTAATCATATAATATTTGAATAATTTGTGGGGGTTTTGTTGTTGTTGAGTTATAGAAGTTCTTCATGACTTCTGGATACTATCTCATATACTATATAATTGGCAAATAGTTTCTAATTGTTTGTTGCCTTTTAGTTATGATATGTAATAAACAAACGTTGACATTTGTGCTTAATTAGATTCTTCTTTTGACACCTACATTCTTTGAATCATTTAAAGAATTTACTATCAAATCATTGCTACATTTAATAACCCATTGAAGAATTTATAGAGGCAGATGTGCTTTAATACTTTTCATTAAAAAGTGCAGTTTTAGATTTTCAATTCAATGTTCTAGCTAAATTGCTGCCTGAAAAGGCATTAGCACGTGATTCTCTAATACAGCTTGAGTGTTCATTTTCTCTTCAGTGTTTCTAATACAACCTCACAAATATTTTACCTATCTAATAATGGGCCAGGATCATAATACATGATTCACATTTTTATCTATACTTTCATAAAAAGGCTAAATATCTTTCCTATATTTTCTTCTAATTCTTTTGTTTATTTCCTTTCTTCTTTCTTCTCCCCGCCCCCCAAGAGCTAATGACTGAACCCAAGGCCTCATGCTTATTTCACTGAACTAAGTCCCCAACCATTACATGAAATTATATGAATTACTTACTTCATGATATTTGCCAGTGTTTTTAATATTTTGATAGTATTATGGATGGGCTTTATATTCTGCCACTCCCCCCCAAAGCGCCAAGTATTCTACCTGCTGACACCACTATTGTCTACGTATTGACTCAGTTGTTTTGTAGTTAAGAACATTATGTAAGTTTCTTTATGTTCAAAGGATTAGTCTGGGTTTTGCTACAAAGAAATTATTTAATTTTACTTAGAAATTCAAGAAGAATGACTTTGGTGAGATAAGTGTAAAAGGATTAGACTATTTTTTTTTAAAACAATTAGAAAGTGTAGTCAACTGTCATTCAAATATGCATGTTCTTCAAATTGCATTGAATAGAACTGGGGAATCTGATGGCAGAATCTGAAATCTATTTTAGCTTGTTAGAGATTGGCAATAGAATCCCCCTACGGGGAAATCAGAGCATGGTTTGCCTGTTTGTAAACAGGATGGTGATGCATTTTATTTTCTTCAGGAAAGATTTACCTGTATGTTTTTTCTCTAAACTTGAGAGTACTGATTTATCTTTTGAACACTCCTGGATTTATACCAGTCTATTTGCTTGGTTCACATACTCTGAATTATTTTATAGCTGAAATGTCCCACTGAAATATCACGCGACACACACAAAACAAAGTGAAAAGTGTTACTCTATTTCTCAGGTTTGGGTACAATGCCAGAGTCCCTTTACTGAATTATTTTTTTTCCAATTAATTTCCCATTTCCATATCCATTTGCTTATCTTAAAATGGAGCTCAGAATCCATGCTGTTTACTGTTACATGGAATGAGAGAAGTCGCAGGCGTGCCAAGCACAGCAGTCAGCAAGTAGAGGCCTTCAGGTCTAGACAATCCGTTCCCTTGCCAGATTTTGATCAGGTATTTTGGAATGCTGAGCAATATCACAAAGTTGTTCCCTACTGGGAATTCTTAAACTTTACCGAAAAACAGGTTTAGGACAAAGCACACTGGGAATTCGCCTGCAGCTCCATGGGTGGAGAAGGGCTGGCTAGCTGGAAAGAGACAGAGTTGGAGAAATGTTTGAATCAGGAACTTTTACAAATTGGCAGGACATTTTGACAACTTGAAGAGTTTTGAATAATTGCTATTATAAAATCTCCGCTGTGTGTTCAAAACATAAAACCTGACATACAAAGACAGAACTATGTCCCAGTCTCTAGTTATTGCTATCAGTTCTAATAATTTTGATTATCTTATTTTATTATTATTCCTTAGAAGCCTGTTTATTTAGAAGCCTTTTCTGTCAGGTGCCCTGAAAGTGGAATTACAGATGGTTGCTGACCACCATGTGGTTGCTGGGACCTGAACCTGTGTCTGAAAGAGGAACGAGTGCTTTTAAGCGACTGAGGCATCTCTCTAGCTTGCTGCTTATGGGTTTTTAACAAACATCTTCATCTATTGGATTTGCGTTTTGCTTTTTATTCTATAAGCTGTTTTTTGGTTTTTTTTTGTTTTGTTTTGTTTTGTTTTGTTTTTTTGTTTTTTTGAGACAGGGTTTCTCTGTCTAGCCTTGGCTGTCCTGGAACTCACTTTGTAGACCAGGCTGGCCTCGAACTCAGAAATCCGCCTGCCTCTGCCTCCCGAGTGCTGGGATTAAAGGCGTGCGCCACCACGCCCGGCTTTATTCTATAAGCTGTTAACAAAAATATTTTACATACTGTGTACTCTATATGGTTATTTAAGAAGACATAGAGTTAATGTTTGAGATAAGTCTGAAAGTGTATATTTCTATAGTTATTAACCATTGCTATCTCTTGACCTGAGTAGTCTAATAATAGGACATATACCAGAGAAGACATAAGAACTGATACAGAATGTTATGTTTAAAAGTGATACATAATTTTAATGAAGAATATTCTCAAGAAGATATATGGATATTTTCAATATATAGAAGCAGCTTGTGTAGGTCATATAAAGTTTTATGGTTTTTATCACAACAAAATAGTCATTAAGGAGAACCTTCTTAGAAAATAAGAAACAACAGTCAGCTGGAGTTTTATTTTATTTTTTATAGGGAAATGCTTGTAATTCTCTTTTATTATTATTACTTTTAATCTTTTTTACCATCCAGTTGTTAGTTATTATTCCCCTCCTATTACTGCTACTTCATACTTACAACTAGCTTAATACTTAAATGCAATTTCAAGTCCTTTCAGAAACTTAAATAAAATAAAATGGAGTGCTTTTCTTTTTTCCTTCAGGTCATTCAATCAAAGTCCTAATAAGGGCACAAACTTCAGAAGCTTGGGCTGTCCTGTGATTCCTCAGAAATGAAGCAAGCAGCTTCCCAGGGCTTTATGAACTGATTTGGTCACTGGTACTACGTTGCTCAAACAGCTTCATGGAGCACAACACGGAAAAGAAGCTCCAGAAAATTCAACAGTGTGAGCAGCTCAGGCTGGACAAGCTTCTAACTGTTTAGAGGAACTCTCGTTCTGTGAAATACTCTGTGACGCCAGAATGTATAGCAATTCTTTAGGACTCTAAAATGAAGAATAATGTCAACGACTAAACAGGTCAGTGGAAGGAATGAAACACTTGCTCCACAAGTATATGCTAAGAGGCCAGAACAACACAGATTTCACATATTCGAGAGATATGTATGGACTTTTCAAGAAAGCACTCCCGTAGAAGCAGTGGCTTCAGGTCGGTTTGCAGAAGGCTGATCTGGTCTTTCTTTTTCAGTTTGACCAGAATTCAAATTTTGCTCTGTGTGATAAGTGTATAAGTATTTTAATATTCCCTCTTAAAAGTCTTTCCTATATATGCAGCTAGGCATCATTGGGAAGAGAGGCCCCTTGGTCATGCAGACTTTATATGCCCCAGTACAGGGGAACGCCAGGGCCAAGATGTGGGTGCCGGTGGGTAGGGGAGCAGGGCTGGGAGGGGGGAGGGTATAGGGAACTTTCTGAATAACACTTGAAATGTAAATGAAGAAAATATCTAATAAAAGTTGGAAAAAAGTCTTTCCTATTAGGCTTTAAGGTACATACTATATTATATGAACCCCGCATTTTGGGTGGAAAGAAAACAAAAGACTAAAAGCCTAACATCTGCTATGTTGTTCTAATATTTTTGGCTCATTTATATTTTGAACATCAGTGCATATCAGTATATAATTTTATATATATCCTACTGTGGAAGCATACTATGCTGCAGTGTGTTTGTACTTAGAGCTATGGAGTGGTTTACTATGACCAAATTTAAATCTAGGGCAAAGGGAGAAATTTATAGAGGGGAAGTTTGTATTTAGGGAAATTCTTTCTCTAAAGTGTTTCAATTATTAGGAGTATAAGCCTAGGTATCTTTTTCTAAATATACCTCAGCTTTTATTTTTTAATATCAATTGTTTGTCAACTACTACATTACTTTAGAAAAGAGAAGACAATACCCATGAAAGTAACAGGCTAAAAATTTGTAATTGAAATCTGCCTTAAAATTCAGCATGCTGACTTCACACCAGAAAACTCAAGAAACTTAAATAAAATAAAATGGAGTGTGTAACAGGAATCACAAGTATGTAAAGTCATTGTCATGTTGTTCTTTCTAGGGAGTTTTCTGTACTCTACTATCTAAAATTCAGGCATACACTTGTTTGTGCATATAACACGTTCACTTAGGAGAATGGAGCCTCTTCCAAGACAGACAGCACCAGACAATCCTGGTTTTAAACAAAACAGTCAGACCAGAAACAATAACAACGTCATCAACAAAAGAGTTACCTAAGAACTACATACCAAGTCAAGCAATATTTAGAATATCATGTAAAACTTGACCATAATCACTTTTTTTTTTTTTTTACAATGAATGGACAAATTTGGTCTTAAGAATACAAACCTATTCTATTACAATCAAATGCTTTAGAAGAAAACTTTCTTAGCAATGGTGCCCCCATTCTCCCACTAAACTTACCTTCTTCAAGCCCAACTGACAATTTTAAGTGATACCTCTGATGGATACAATGAGATCCAGAGTGATCACAGACAGCGCTACTTTAGATGCATTTTAAGACATCCACCTTAGTTCTCTTCAGATTGCAGAACAACAGTTGAGCATTACTTTCATGATTTGTTTGCTTCTTTTGGATTTACCAATGAAGACAATCAAGAAGTTTTATAAGTAACCTTTTCTATAGTTTATACATTTTACTATCATGATATTACATGATACAGAAATGACTTCTTGTCATTCTAATTCACTTTTCAACTGCATAGACATTATGTGAAGCAAGTAGCCAATGCAAACCAACTATCCACATCAACCCGATGCTGCTGACATATCTTGGCTTCATTTACCTGGGGAATGATGTACCCTCACAGCTTTAGGAAATATTCAGATACTCTAGATGCTTATTCAGATGGTTATAATGTAGGATCTCCTATATTACTTGATAACGACAAAGCAAGTTATAAAAACAGACTGGCTTTCTTTCTTTCTTTCTTTCTTTCTTTCTTTCTTTCTTTCTTTCTTTCTTTCTTTCTTTCTTTCTTTCTTTCTTTATTTGAGACAGGGTTTCTCTGTATAGCCCTGGCTGTCCTGGAACTCACTTTGTAGACCAGGCTGGCCTCGAACTCAGAAATCAGCCTGCCTCTGCCTCCCGAGTGCTGGGATTAAAGGCATGTGCCACCATGCCCGGCTTACAGATTCTTTCTATTGGTCCAAAGATGCAATAAACTTTATGAGGTCATGTATGGCATGGCAAATTAATGCAAAAACCATATGAGTTGAATAAAGAAGATATAACTAAGTTAGATGAATAGATTTTGTGTGTGAAGAAGCCTCTATCATAGGGAATCCACAGAGCTACTGGCAAGAGTTTTCCAATGTACCATCTATTACAGTATACTGAAGGAGACTTTGTTGGAGGACCAAATGATTCAAAATATTCTTAGTAATGATAGGAACCATTTCCTTCTATGCATTAGTGGCTTGAAATTTGCCTTAAAGTATTCTCCTAATGTAAACACTTAGAACGATAAGCTTTAGGGAACAAAACACTAGAAACTAGTAATGGGCTACTTAAAATTACAATAATTTACTTCCATCAGGGAAAATACCATTGGACATAAGTAACCATTAAGACCTCAGTGCTACTTTTTGAAAACCTTTTACAGATTAGTAAGAACATCTAAAATACTATTTTTTTCCAAGTGACAAGTCTTACAAGAAACTAATTAGTCAGAATTGAGTTCCTTTCTCTGTTAATTCTTCAAACTGAGTTCAAATGGCAGTGAGAATGTAACATATTAAATACCACAGATTCCAAGATGAAGGTTTATTCTACAACTGTAAATAGCAGAGGCTGAGTCATAAAAGGCAAAAAACCCTTCCAGAGCTTTGAAAATCTGATAGGATTTCTGGTTTCTTAGAGTATAGTGATTATAGACAGTCCTCTCTTCCCAAGTGACCCCTTCTTAGCAGTGCAAAAGAAACATAATTATACAGGTTACTGCACAACAGGGTTGTAGAAGAGATCCCAGTGAAACATCAGCCATAAGATGGAAACAGGAGAGACATGAGGGTGCATTTCAGGAACCTTGGACTTTTCGATACTGATTCTTTGTAGCAGCAAAATCAAGTAGAATTTGAGAAGGCTAGCTATGGCAATTTAAGAATAATGTGGACCCGGACTCCATCAGACATGCAAGCTCAGGTAAAACCAGAAATAAGTGCTTCTGGGTCACCTAATCAGACTTCACTAGACTACCTAGAGAAATTAGGTAGGAATAGATAGCAATAGGTTCTGTGGCCTAATTGGAGAAGGGTAAATATGCCTGTCCAAATTCCTTTAAAATTTCTGCGTTCTGCATTTTTTTTCTAATCCCAGGACGATAATTTAAGTAGCGCTCTTTGTGCCCCTTCCCACAAGGATATGGCTAGTTTAATTTTTGTTTCAAAAATTTCTTTTAAAATTGTTCTTTTCAAGATAATACTCTCTACTTGTATTATTCTGAAGTGAACCTGAAAAATCCATTGGGGGAATGGAGAGGTCTTGGAAAGCATTCCTCTTAGCTTAATTTTTGATAAGATTCTTTCCTTTTAGTATGTCTTACCAGCAGAATAGAGGACTGTGAAAGCTTCCCTGGGGTTGTTTACATAAAGCTGCAGGGACCTGGATCTCATCATAACACTTGGATTCTGGAACATTTCCTATTGCTCGTCATGCTGCTGAAGCAGGAGATTCTGTGCAACCCGTGAACATGGTCATTAGTAGCTCTAAACTATTATTTAAAATCCCAGCCCATTGTGAGGCTTGCATTTTCATGAGTTACAGTATATGTGAAAAGGATCCTCCCAGTCTTAGTCAGAGAAGCCTTTCCCTACAAAGAAATGCAGTGAATGCAGAGACATGGGAAGAGTCTGTCCACAAGAGAAAGAACATACAATGTTTCCGGACCCAGGTCCTAAACAGTAACCTGATGGCTGCTGAAGCCCGTTGAAACAGGGTCCATAAATATGTAAGAGCTGTTAAATGTCAGGTGATGAGCTATAAAAATGTTATTCTCTAGAGAATTATATTATATATTATATATTACATATATATATTATATATTACAATTATATTATTTAATTTTTAATATATTGATGTATTAGTTTTTTTTTTTAATTTCATATAATGTGCTTTGGTTATCTTTACCTTCCTCTTTCCAAACATCCTGCAGAGTCACCTCCCTTCTATACCCACCCAACTTTGTATCCGTGGTGTTTCAAATGAAAGTAGCTACCATAGATCCATAGGGAGCATCACTCTTAGGTGATGTGGTCTTGGAGTAGGTGTGTCTTTGTTGGAGGAAGTGTGTCACTGGAGGTGGGCTTTGAAGTCTCAAATGCTCAAACCAGGCTCAGTGTCTCACTCTTCATCCTGCCTGCCAATTTAGATGTAGAACTCTCAGCTTCCTCTCCAACACTGTGTTTGCCTTCATGGCACCAATGACAATAATGGGCTTAACCTCTGAACTATAAGCCAGTCCTGAGAAATGTTTCCTTCTTAGAAGAACTGTCAAGGTCACGGTGTCTCTTCACAGCAATAAATCCTAATTAAGACAGTCTCCTTTTGCTTTAAACCTCAAAAGTCCAATTTGTGCTACCTTTGTCTTCTTAGATCTTCTATCAGGGTATTGACTTTTTAAGAGTTTACACATTTAGGGAAAACTAACTTTTCCTTTTCAACCAGCTATAAAATATCAATAGCACCTTAGCTAGGGGTGTGATTTTGTGTTTCTCAAACAAACAAACAAACAAACAAACAAACAAACAAACAAAAAAAACCAAAAAATCAAAAACTGCACTTACCTGTACTGGGCACACCTAAGACCAGCACTAGCAACAATAAGAATGAGAAAGTAGCTTTTGAGTCCCTACCAATTACCTCTAACCTATTATTGTCTATTGATAGACTCCAGGAGGGCAGGAAACAATGTCTTTAATTGTATTTCAATGATTGAGCACAGAGAGCTCCAACAGAAAGCTCCAAACTGAAGGACACACAGAGAGTGCTGAATGATCTCAATGGGGCATAAATTGAACATAAGAGACAGAATTGTGAGGAGAAAGGCTGTTACCAGCAATGATAGGAAAGTAGGGATAAAAGTGAAACATATGCATTGAATACATGTGTGAAATAAGCTAAAAGCAAATTTAATTACTACCCTAATGATAATAAAGGTCTACATTCATAGAGATCATAGACTTCCCCTCTCCCAGTAGCTGTCAAATGTCAATTGAACCTTAGCTAGAGGTGTGACAATGTGTCCATGTCTCTTACATTTGAGGGAATTTCAAAGCCTGGTGGGCAAAACTTGCATGCACATTGAGAAAGTCACACAGGTATTCTTTTGCATACTTGAAATTTCTAATGGATTGCTTTTTACAGTGAAAACTCTATCTTTTAAATCTTTCCTATTGCAGACACAACTGGGGTTGGCATGAGTCTAGGAAATCTGAGATTGAGAAGTCTCTTCTTATACAGTGTCTAATGCAGGGTTGAAAAATGTACGTTTTAAAGAAGTGTGAATCATTTTGGAGTTTAGTACCTTGGAGATAAACATTTGTTTTTTGAGACCTATCTTTTCATTTTTCTCAGAATTAATGTAGATACTAACATAAAAAAGGCAGGATTTTTAAAGTGAAGCTTCTATCAAGAAGCAGAAAATTCTCTTGTTTTTATAATATGGAGTAAGCAAAAAGCAATTCTTTGACACACCACTTATGGTTTATTTTCTACATTTTCCCGTAAAACAAAGATCAGCTTAAAAATATCATTATAAAACCATGCAATACATAAATTTTATAAATTTTTAATATTTAAAACAACTCAGAGTCAAAAATGTGCATTAAATTATCATAGAAAGACGTTATTTAGAAACTAAAAATGCTATGAAAAGAAATGGAGATATGCAGAAGAGCCTGGGAAGATAGTCTTCATGCTCTAAGGGAACAGACATTCCAGCCCCCCAAACTACTATACCCAGCAAAACTATCAATAACTATCAATGGAGATAGTCAAAACAGATATTTTTTGAACTTCTCCAACAGGTTGTAGTGATTGTGAAGGATTGTACTTTTTTATTTTGAAAAATAGATCCAAAATAAAGCATAAATATTGTTACATTTATGTGTGTTTTATTGTCTAAGTTATAGCATATAATAATAACTGTCATAATAGTGAAAGCTTTAGACACAGATTTGCCATTTTATATTTGACTTAGAAATGTCAATTAGCAGCATGTTTTGTGACTTAGCATTACTAATTTTACACTACTTTTAATGTGATTTTTTTCAGTCAGTTAAACATGCACTTTGCACTTTTCCCTCAGCACAGCACAGCTGTAGATAAAGAAATCAAAAGTCAGTTCTTCCGTAGATTGCCAGAAAAGTGTTTGGGCAACTCACCTAGGATCTCACATCCCTAAGGATTGTGTAGTTGCTAGCATTCCCACCTTATTTTGCAGACCCCATAGAGACAAATAATATGGTTAAAGGGACCTATGTATGTAGGAGTAAACATATACATCAGAGGAAGAACTATTCTCATTATTATAATAATGATAAAAATGAGCAAAATTAAAATCTGAATAATGAATACAAGAAAATTATTTTTATATTGAAAGCATATGGAAACTTTGGAAGGGATAAATAACACACTACTCAGCTGGAAAATTTTGAGAGCACTAATCCTGCCAGAGGCACTTTAGGGTGTGGCTATTGTGACATTCTTGTCTGGTTCTTTGAGGTGAGTCAATGGGAGGTTGCACCTCTCCCACCAGACTTTGCAGTGTCCTTCTTCTCTGATGTTCAAACAAGCTATACTTCTCTGGCAGGAACAAAGGCCATGGCCTGATCAACCAAGAGCATTTTATTTCCTTGATTTTAGTAAATGCCTATTGTTTGAAACTGAAAACTGAAATGGAATCTCCTGTGACCCCATCATGTGACCAGCCTCTTTTTTTTTTTTAAGTTAAATGCTACATGGTACAGATACTAACAGCTCCCAAAAGGCAACATTGCACAATTGAAGTTGGACATACTCTTTCTTGAGTACAAAATTGTCACCTAAAATGCTCTTGGGGAGCTAGTTCCTTACCCACCTCCCAGCATCTCAGGTCTGCTGTCTCTCCACAGGAAAACTCTTCTGATTTTCCTTCTCAGCCAGGTTCTTCTCCAGTGACTTTCTTCTCTTCCAATTCTGAATTTATCTTTAAAAACACTTATATTGGTTGTCATTGTACAGTCATCTACAGGATTGATTAATGTCTCTTGTTCAGTGGGAAGATTAAATTAGACAGGATTGATTGATTATTGTGTATCTTATCAGTAATTAAATAAAAACTTTGAAAATTACTACGAGTTTAGTTAAGTTTGAACTTCACTAAACAGATGTAGTTACTCATATCTAGAAGTTGTTTATATACAATTTAAAATCAACTGGACATGTGAATTCTGCAGTATGTTATTTTCATCACAGTTATATCTTCAAGACTTGTTAGAGTATCTGTAAGAGTTACCTTTATAACCTCAATGAGTGAGTGGGAGACTGCAAATAGGAAATGAAGTACCGTGAATTTTGGACAGTTATCAATACATGTACACAGTTGTACACTTAAAGTACCTTGCTCCAAGCATTTCATTGAAGCACATTTTAATTCTCATATTTTAATATTATTTCTACACGAAGGGTAACGGACATCATATAAATGCCATAGAATTCAATAAAAACCTCTTTTGAGACAAAATGACTCTCCTAGTTCTCCATGGTGTGGATGAAAACAGTGTAAGAATCTTACAAAGTAGAGAACTTCACAGAAATCTCCAAGCTCTGTAGAGTGGCTGAGTAACTCAAGAACAGGCCTCACAAAAGTGAATATGCTCAAGGATTGCTCTTTCTCCTCATTTCTGTAATTGTGTAACATAATTGTAGGAGAAAACACAGGCCTGACCTGGCAGATAGTCTACCTGGTGCCCTAAGCTTCTAAATAAGAAACACTCCACACCATGCTCCTGACGGTTTTCAGAACACTGAATTCTGAAGTAGTATGTGTCACCAGTGTCCGGCCTACAGACCACCCTGCACTCGTCCCATCTCCTTGTATGTGCATCTTCTACATAGAGGCTTTTTTTTTTATTCTTGCCCTAACAAAATATCTAAAAGAGATCAATTGGGGAGGATTTATTTTGTCTTAGAGTTTGAGAATCTAGGTCATAATGGTAAGGAAGACATGGTGTCAAGATGCTAAAAGCACTTGTTCACATCCAGGTATACCCCACTCATCTCATTTTCTGCTTTTCCCATTTTTATTTGAGATGAGCCTTCAGTCCATACCATGGTACCATCCGTGCTTACAGTAACATCTATTAACCTTTCCTGGAAATGACCTCATGGACATGCCCAGTGGTGAGTTCCTCTGTTCTACATCCAAACAAGTTAGAAATGGAGATTAACTATTTCATTGTTAAAGTTTATACAAACTGGTAATGTAGACTAGTATTGATGGCTACTAGCTTGGGCATGTGACTAGGCATAAAAAAACTGACAATGGTTTATTTAAAAGTTGTATGCACAGGACATAGTCTTATTACATTATAGATGGGAATTTGAGAGCTGTGTTACTGGCAGATACTTCCAGGTTTGAAAGGTGATTGGAAGTAGAAAATAAATAAATATTGAAAGGTGTGCTTTCTTGATGTGGTTACTTAGAAAGAGAAATATTAGGAATGATAGAAATAAGTTGGACCTTAAAAATGTCTCCCTTACATACTCGGAGGTACAAATTGCTAGTAATAACTATTTTGGTCACTGACAAGAAAAAGACTGTTCAAAGATATGGGCCAGATTCCCCATGGAAAGGCCCTGCACATAGCTGGCAAGTAATATTGATGCTAGTAGTCCCTGGAGACTATAAACTAGTCCAGACAGGAATAGACATTCTAGATAGGGTTTTGGACACATGGTAGGAGATGAGAACACCATAAAAGGACTGGAACAGAAGACAGGGATGATTGGGAATGCCAAGTCATGTTTCTTCCAACTAAGAAACACAAGAGCTCATAACGTGTAAGAATGGGCAAAGGAACATAATCCCTGGGGGATGGTGAGATGAGAATGAGAATGGGCAGTATGGTATGAATACTTGTCTACAATTGGACAGATAAGAGAAGAAATGTTTTGTTCCACTTCCTCATGTGTGTGTTCTCACACCTAACATGAAGGGCCAAGAAAGCATCCTAACGAGATCATTCCAACTCCACTCCACTGCCCCCCGCCCTTTTTAACTTAAGGTAATGATTTAGGGATCTGGCTTGCAATTGTGAGTGGCAGAAGAGGGGAAAATCTTTAAATAAATAAATAAATAAAAAACAAATAAAAAATCCCATAACTTTAAAAGTTTATTTTTAAAGAGTCATTATTTACTTATTTTTTTTTCTAAATTTTGTGTGTATGTGTGTGTGTGTGCATGCACATGAATGGAGGTATCTGTGAATGCTTCAGGACTCAGATAGCTCTGGATATGGAGTTAAAGGTAGTTTTGAACCACCTTTTATGGGTGATAAGATTCAAAGTCAGTACCTCTGCAGGAACAGGAAAGACTCTCAACTGCTGAGTCATCTCTTTAGTCAATTTTAACATTTTATGATGTAATTTCTAAGGACCTAATGAACTGTCTTGAGTTTTTATTTGATGGATTTAAGAACTAATAAAAATACAGGAAAGAGAAAAAAAAGCTGCCTTGTCTACTGTTTGAGATGACTCAGTAGTTATGTAACCCAACAATTTGACCATGTGTAAGTGGGGATGGGTTTAAGGGGAAGCACTTGCTGCACTTGCTACAAATAGCTGGATCTACACAGTGGTCAACAATCCTGATTTTCTAGAAATGGACTGGCATAATTTTAAGTGATAGAGGAGTTGGTGGAGCTTAGCAATTAGCCGCTACAGGATATTTTGAATTCTGTTTCTCAGGTTACATCTACATATGACAATATAATATAGTAGGTGTTGTTTTTGTCTATAGTAGTCATACTGATATTAAATTATGCCTTTACTTGATGCAATATTGTGAAAATAGGAAAAGTGGCTTATGGAAGAAAGGGATTTAGATGGTCACTACATAATCTTTATGTTACATCATCCTATACAAGTAAGAGTAAAATACAACAAGAATTATTGTGTATGTCCCAGTGACATTGTTGTAAAGATTAGTTGCTTTGTTTAGTCTTTCCAAAGATTTTTCAAAGTTTTTCAGTTGCAAATGTTTTGTATATTTATAAGGTTATTGAGGATTAATGCTAGGAGCACTTTATTGAATGCAGATGCCCAGAACAATCTCATTGTTCCATTGTAAGAAAGGTTTAGGCAAAGTCCAGAGTATTTTTTTTTTTTTTTGCAAGAAAAAAATAGTTGCCCTTCCCTCAGAAAAGGTTTGGAGCCTGTCTCTGACTCTTGAGAAATAACTTCTAAATATCTCTGAATTTCATTTTACATTTCCATTCAAAATTTCCTTTTAAAATTTCCTTTCAGAAATTTAAGTCCTTCTCTACAAGCATGATAAATTTCAAAATACAAGATTTAAATGTATTTAGTGTGTGCACATGTCTGTGCATGTACACGCTACGGTGTAGGAGTTGGTTCTTCCCTTCCACCGTGTGGATTCCAGGAGATGAACTCATGTTGTCAGGCTTGGTTGAAAGTACTGTGCCACTGAATCATCTTGCTGGAGTATCTTTGTGTTTCTCCAGTGATAGTAGGACCTTTGTTTTTCAGGGTGGTCCTCCTGGAGCACATCTGATATTATCGTTAATGAGGTAATTTATGGTAGACTTTTGGGTCACATGATATCAGCTAGATCTCCCAGAATGTGGGCAACTCAGGACTGAGTTTAGTGAGCTAATCAATCATTAACACATTGTCAATGTAAAGTCCTCAAAATCATAATTTAAGCACGAACGAGTCTCCTTGGGTTCAGAATGCTCAATTCATACAGCCTCTTCCTTTTGCAAGGAGAGTGAGACATTCTGATAATAGCTGAACTTTCTTCACATTACGATCTTTTCCAGACACTTGCCTATGTGTTTCTTCCCCTTGGCTCATTTTAATGAGTTTTTCTTTATAACAAACTGTAATCATGAATTATAGCTTTAGTGAGTTCTGTAAGTCCTTCAAGTGATCTTTCAGGCCTGAGAGCTGCTCATGTGACCTACAACTTAAGTTGCTGTTAGAAGTTCTAGGCAAACATGGCAAAAAGCTATGGTCTCAAATCTGTACTATAGCTAACTTTAGTGTATGTTTCCATTAGTGTGTTTAGAAATGAAAAAAATCAGAAAAAAAATTAGGAAAACAATCTGTCCATGCTAAAACTATTTTGAACATCCTTGTAACTTATTTGGGGAAGCCACAAAAAGGCATACCAGGTTTATTTAATAAAGGCTAATATTTGTGTTATGAAGAACATTTGGGCAGAGACTTCTCTACAGTACAAAAAATTTACACACTCCAGTGACTTTTCTCAGGGTATCAGCAAAGAAACTGACCCACTTTTCAATTAGTTTGTTGTGATAATTGTTATTTTCTTTCAGACTTAATTTCACAAAATACACTGATACTCTATCATTTTGAAGAAATGTTTTCATGGCCATTTTTACATTGATATATAGATATTAAATATGAATATATTCATATATAATATGCAGTATTGATTAAAAGATAAAATTAAGAATTACAAGCAATGATTTATGAAAATATGTAAAGAATTATTTTTGCACTTCTGAAATTTCAAAAACATCCCAGGTAAGATGTGTTATTTGTAAGAGACAGCAGAAGATGTTGGCTGAAAAGAGAAAGGAAAATAAACTAAAAGCCAGGATGCTAACGTGGGTCAGTCTACTAACACTGAAAACATATGGCTTCATCTGTAGTTCACAACAGATTCACTGTTGAGCTTGCTTCTTTTTCAACCCAAACTGAACTCAAGTGGGTTACACATCCCTTGTCATGTTTTCTGTAATTTTACTGGCTTATTATTTTCTCAAACTCACTTTTCTGAGAGCCTGGATCCCCAAATCTTATTTCTCAGATTCTCTGCTACTGAGTCTGTGGGAGAAGACATCTTCTTATCTGCCTGGTATGATATTGACCCTGCCTTCTTTGTCTTATATAGATGAACAGAAGAATATTGGCTTCCTGAGGCCCAGAAGGCTTTTCTCATTCTGCCAGTCTCAGTTTCTCAAGGTTTGCCATAATGCTCCTTGAGGGAAATTCACAGCTTTCACTTGGGGCCTTATGACACCCTCTGTCTCTGAGTTCTCTGATACAACCATGGTTTCTTTTTTCAATGAGACCGATTATCTCCACTCATATATAAGAGGTATTCAGAATCCCTTGTGAATATTAAACCAGTGGGTTTCTGTTCATCTCCAAGACAATGTACTGAATGTGTAGGACTTATGTCATCAGCTTCCCCTTCGCCCAAGGTATTTCTCTTTTTCAAGTGATGGATGCAATTTTGAAGTATGGAATTCTGCCCATTTCCTCTTAAAGAGATCTGTTATCTCCTGTTTTTACATGCATAAGAATTCTCCATTACCAGTAACTTTGTAGGATTTTTTTTTAAGATTTTCAAATTCAATGGCTATTTGTAACATCAAGTGGCATTAGAAAAAAAAAAAAAAAGCTTTTTTATTGAGTCTCTGTGATTTTCATACTATGCACCCCAATCTCACTGATTTCCATGTCCCTCCTCTTCTCCTTTCACCCTTGGAACCTCAACCTCCCACTCAAAATAAAACACACACACACACACACACACACACACACACACACACACACACACACACACACAGTTTTGGAGTGGGTCAACTCAAAGCCCTGGATCTGGGCCTGAGTGGTAGATATCTTGGTCAGCCTGCAGCCTCTTTCTTTGCACATCACCAGGTTGGGCTCTGAAGCACTGCTCTAGCTAGCTAGGCCTTTCTCAGGAGGCAGGATCAGCTCTTCTGCTCTGAAGCCCTCAGGGTCTGAGTTGCAGCCATGGTTCCTCAGCCAGCTCCACTATGCTGCCTAGTCAAAGCTCGGGGTCTACTTTCCCAAGCACTGCAGCATGCAAACGGCTGGGCCAGTTTTTCCCATTCTCATACCCTACAGCATGCAAGAGGCTGGCTCACCTGTGCCTTCACCATCAAGGTCACCTCCACTGTTGTGTGTTGCTCAGGCAAGACGCGGGGCCTGCTTACCAGAGTGCTATAGCCAGTGAAGGGGTGGGGGTAGGTCTCCCACTCTCATGCCCTTGGCATCAGCTCTCTCAACTACTGGAGTGATTGTATTGGTGTGAGGGGGGCAGTCACCCCTGTACTTACACCACCTCACAGCAGATTCTCTGTGATTTTCATACTCTGCACCCCAACCTCACTGATCTCACCATCAAGGCTACCTTTCACAACAGTAGAGGTGGCCTTGATGGTGAAGGCACAGGTGAGCCAGCTCTCACCCTTGGGACTGGCTCACCAGTGCCCCCACCATCCATGTCAGCTCTTCTGTGCCATCCAGGTGAGATATAGGGCCAGATCTTCCTAGTGCTGTAGCCACTGATGGACAGAGCCAGCTCATCGACTTTCATGAACCCAGGGTTAGCTCTCCTGACTGGTTGCAAGGGGTAAGAGTGGGCATCACCCCCGCACCCATGAAGTAGCATCATTTTTAGCCACCGGTACCATCTCTTCGAGCAGCGTTTAAACAAACAAGCAAGAAGCTTACCCTTTGATTTCCTTCTATTTTTGTTGTATTTGAGCTTTCTATGGAGCCCAACAGTTTCCTATAAGAATGTTGGGATATTCCAAGAAAAGAAGCTCATGAAGCTATTTTAATTATATTCAGACTCTTCAGTAGGAAAGCTCAATCATTGACCCAAGTCGTGGATTTCATCTGAGAGAGACCTGACATAATTATTATTATTATTTTTTGGTAGCTCTTTGAGAATATGGATCAGAAGAAACTAATTTGATTCTATGTGACAAGAAGCAAGAATTTATGCATAGACAATTAATGGCTTTAGAGTTAATGCATTTGTTGAGCCTTGAATAATTTTGCATCAGGTGAGAATAAGTTACTGTTGTAAGCTTACTATGTGATGTGCACTTCTCTGCTGCATATATAATAAGGACTCAGTGCACAGTACTGTGGGGCTGTGGGTGTGGGGAAAGAGGGGAGTGGGAGAGAACCCATGTCCTGCCAGAGTTCCAGTGTTCTGGGCAGGCAGATGCAGGAGGACTGCACACACTTTCCACGTAGCCCTAAGTGGGCATCTGACTATGTTAAGACACTGACACCACAGGGTGGTGGACAAGTGGCAGCCCCAGGTACCAGGTCCTCAGCCTCTGGTATCCCATGCTGGATATGTAAAGGAGCTGAGAACAGAATAGCGGCCCCAGGGCACAACTCAGCCCAGGGAGGAAGGGAAGAGAGGGCAGGGAGAGAAGAGGGGCTGGATGGTTCTCATGCGGGCAAGAGTCCTTGGTCCAGTCCGTGGGTGCAGTGTAGGAAGGCCTTCTTGTGGGAGGTTAGACACAGCTCATTAGGAGAAAGCCTATCCCATTGTTCAAGCACAGCGGGTCTTGATCGTCAGAGACAGTCTATGGTTTTACAGCTTTATTGTAGAAAGGCAGGGAGAAAGGAGACAAGGTAAAAAGAGAGAGATAGAGAGACAGGCCATGAGACTCTGTGTTCATGAAGGCCTTTTATCCCTATGTAAAGTAAGGTGTTTATTTATTTAAGTGTAGGCTTAGATACTATTAAACAATCCAGAATTAGGAGTCTCAGAAAGACTGTGTGTTTTTTCTCTCTTATATAACATACCAAAAACAAGAGTTATTCATGACAATGAGGTACAGTCATGAAGATATCTTTCAGGACCACACATATACTTTATTTTGAGGATCGAAATCTTCACAGACTTCAAGTTCATGCTCTTCCACATTTCTACCAAGAAAGAAAAGAGG